>JAGDQP010023249.1:0-29400 GCA_022664845.1 Lepisma saccharinum
CTCTGTTTATATTAGATGAGCTGATGCTCTCTGTGTTAATTTGAATGTAATTAACACAACTGCCTCATTAATTAATTTAATTTTAATATTTAATCTAGAATGCCACGTACAGTTATAAACTGTAATTTGAACGGAGTTCAGCAGTAAAGACAAGTGTCCATGATTTGTCAATTTTGGCGGTTCGTGAGCCAATCTAATCTTGTTGGCCCATCTTTGTGATCTGCTCGACGCAGTACTTTTAGCGTGGAACGGTGCATAACAAATACATTTTTTCACCAGGGAAGTGCTCAACTACCCAAAATCAGTGCTAGATGAAGGAGTCAGTCTTGAGATCACCGACGTAATGACAGCTAGAGATGCAAGATTTGTCAGAGCGATTACATCCCATTAGGTGCTTTAAAGCAAATAATAATTAGTCAACTGGAAATACACTGTACCTGGGAAATATTATCTATTAAAAACAAGTTTAGATGTCATTGTTCTGGCTACCCTGCCCATTGGTGACATCTGTCGACCTGTGATAGGGATCTTAGCTTCAGCGCGGGGTGCAGTGGTAAGTGCCCAAGCAATCAGCGTGTTTCAGCGGGAGTACTCCAGCAGCGTTGCCAGCAGCGTTCGTGTTTATCGAGAGTTCATTATTGTAGGAAGAAATACCCGGCCAGACACTTTTGCAATTCCTTACGTAATATCTTTCTCCTTCCGCATACATGTAAACAGCCTTGTGCATGATATTATTGTTTGTGTCTTATCCCCTCACCAGTATTTTCGTATTTCCATTAAAACAGACTGAAACCTGGTTCTAAAATAGCCTTGAGCCTAATGTTAATAATATGCATTAAGTAGTTCATTATCAGGCAATATTGTTAGTTCATTATCAGGCAAAGATCCTTTCATTCTATGTGCCATTGCAGTTTAGCTATAAGAAGTTATTTACTTAAAACATATATTTATGGTGTTTAAGCATCTCTGACTCATGCCCCAAAAGTCATTTTTTACACTATCTAACCATTCCACACTGTGAAAGGAAATGCTTAATAAAACTAAGGGGAAGAAAGTTTTTATCAGTGCATCGAGGAGCAATTTTCTTAGAAATGATCTATCAGCATGCTCCTTTTATTTCAAAATCGAAATATTGATATAATTAATCTATCAACTTGCTACAATAGAAAAGAGCTTACTAGTCTTATTTCAAAACCGCCATCTTCTTATTTCAAATTAAATAAGAATGTTTATATATCATTTCTAAAAAAATAAAAAATTTCTGGATGCACAGATAAGAACTTCTTTTTCAATTTTAAGGAACTGTTTTTACCGTTTACGGAAATATTATTGTTTATAATTTCTACAGGGAAGAATCACTTCTACTTGCCAATACTTGAAAACTGCTGGAAAACAACATACTCTGCAAAGCGTTTGCCAAATAGATGTCGGACCTCTTGAGTTTGTGTTGTGAATTTGGTTCCCGCTACAGACCTTAAAAATTAATGAAACCGATAACGCAGCTCAAAACGAGTAATTTGCGGTCGGTCTCCTTTGCTCTTACTTCCCTATTTGTTTGCATTTATTACCTTGTTTCCTGTTAGTAGCTACTTTCTGCCGCGTTGCCATAATTTGAACTACAAGCTGTCCGACCGAGACAATTTGTCTCACTATAAATAAAACATGAAATGTATACCGAATAGCGACCAAGACTTCTGTTTTTTTTTTCTGATGATAAGAGCAATAAACGTCCCACCCTGTGGTTGTTTCAAGCGGATGTTATACCGTCGTCAAAGAAGAAGGCAAAATCCTTGTCAATGTAGCTTCCTTGTTTTACAATTTCTTCAGAAAAATGATTTGCTGCTACAAAGGATAGGACATAGGACAACAATAATAAATTGCTGGTACAGCAAGTACAATAAAAGAATGGTTTATTGCCTAGAACAGTCCCATCGCCTAATACGCCAAAGCTTCCAGCAACTTTGTGCACATAAGAAGTGGTTCAGTGTTGAGATTATTGTGGTTGTGAAAGTGTCGTGCTAGAAGCTCTATAATTCAGTTTGCTTTGATGGCGACGCGTGAGCGCCCAATGTCACAATGTCAATGGGTGCTTCATCATAACCATGCCTTGACTATCCATCCGATCGAAGATTTATATATATATATATATATATATATATATATGTGTGTGTGTGTGTGTGTGTGTGTGTGTGTAAGCGGCTCTGGCTCAGTTGGTAGAGTTTTGGCTTCGCATTCTGGAAGTCCTGGGTTCGATACCTATCCTGACTGTTTTCCCGGGTTTTCCTCTCATACCATTCAAATGCTGGGATGGTACATTCAACTTAGGCCCTGGTCGATTCATTCCCTCATATTTCCCATGCCGTATCCCGGCCTGAGCCATAGATGCCTAAAAGCCAGAAACAGATTCATATAATATATATCTGAATTTTATATGGGTGATATATATAGCGATGAGTTTTATATAATAAATATTTCTGATTGTGGATTTACCTGAACCTATAAAACTCATTGTCACATTCCAGTCTTTTGCATTTACGGTGGAGTGATTTGGCACGGAGGTTGCACCTCACATGACAGGTAACATCATAAATTTTGCAAATGAGACTAATTAGAACGGAAGATCCCATTTACCGATAGAAGAGTGTCTGGATTACAGAGCGATTAAATTACATTTGTGTAAAAGAGGTAACTCTTCTTTTTCTAGGTTTTGCAGGTACGATTGCCGGAACCTTCATTCTTAGCACTCGTCATAGAATAAGCAGATACTGTTTAGGGTAATTTTGACGATTTGAAATATTACTAAAATATCAAAAAGTAACAACAGAATTGTGACAGTTAAATGTATACAGAAAAAATTATATACAGTTAAATGCATATACCATTCGCTTCTCATAGGTATTACTGCAATCGAGATAGAAAGCTCGTCGACACTGTCTTACTTTTCATTAAGTGCTACTGGTAATCTGGTCACTAGCTACTAAGAAAACTTCCTATTGGATATTGAATAGTGTCTGCCTATCTCTCATTAAGCTGCGACTCCGCCCTCACGTCTACAGATGTCAGCAGTCCACAGTAGATGTCTCCGTCCAACTATTCGAATCTTCCGAATTGTTAGCATATTACAAGATATACTACGAGTACAATGACAGCACCATTCTTTGTCGAAATATACATGTAAAACAACATTCTAAGAATTATCCTTACTTTTCTCATATAGGGAAAAAGCACCGAGTGACTTGATATAATAGTTTCAACAAATCTGTGTCAATTAATGTACTAGATCTCCGCAAAGAAAATTCGTTATCATAAATAATTCCAATGTAATCTACTTGATTTATTTCTTTTCATTACCAACTGCTACAGATGCCTTATTAATAAGTCAAAACGCTTTAGAAAATACGATATTAACTACGTTCCAAATATAGATGCTATTAATCTGTTTGTATTCTAGCCTTTGATACTGTAATGATTCCGTCCACATTATAATTCTTCAATAGAATAAAGACTTGTTGAACCTAACCAAGAAGAGGGAATACTTTTGACCGAAAAAAAAAATTTTAACAGGGATATTTTTGTCTCAATTTGTCAACAAATTTCTTAATACAAAATTGTTTAAGAAGCTTCCGGTCTTGTGAGGCATTAAGACATTGACGGCGTTGAAGAATCCACCGACACACCGTGTTATGACCAATTCGATTCCGTGTGTCCCAATCAACCATCTACCGTGGCATTCACCAGAAGTTACGTTTCTATATGGTCCATAAGGCGAATGTGAATGTTCTGAAAGACATTTATTTCGTGGAACTGAAAACAGACTGCAAAAAGCTGTACAAGCGCCACCTGGCGGGAGATCGTTGGAGGTTTCTAGTCACCTACTATAATTGCTATGTATTGGCTAAAATCATCGAAATCAATATAGTATATAAAAAGTAGTTTCATAACTATTACGAAATATCGTACCATTGAACTGTAAATTAAGACATCGGATTGATAGACGTTTTGAAACTTAAGATAAGTTTCCATGTATTGCATAGTAAACCCAGTAACGTTTCGAACACACATAATAGCTTATGTTTTGAAATTATAACTTTCCTCTCTGTACTCGAAGACAATAGTATAACGTACATATTAAAATTAAGATTGCATATTGACTTCTCATCTATTCGAACCTTATTGTACATTGAAAACGCGATGATGCATTTCCACGCATCCGTACACTAAGTCATCCGTTTTGAAGAAGTACGTACATATCTAAGGAACTGTTGATTCGATACAAAGCAAAAAACAAACTAATTATCATAACACATTTAAAAGCACCGCTCTCAAAACAAGCATATAAAGTAAGTACGAACTGCCCCAGTATAGCCAAACCTACATTGAAATAAGTTTGATAGAAAACACTAATTAAACCGATAGCACTCGCCGGGCTTTTCGAAAAATTAAAGTTTGTCGGTAAGCAAAACAAACAGTTGAGTAAGTCCGAAACACACAGAACGCTGCTTTAACCAATTACAAAAATCGTTTCACTTGTTTGCTTAATATATGAGTAAACAGAAATATAAGCAATAGTAAACAAAATACTTCCATTTGAAAAATATTAACCAATCAGGTTAAAGAATTGTTCCGGAAAATAAACTTTCAGCGATTTGCCACTCTGATGCATTTTAGATCTGCCCCCAGTATTTATCAATTAAGGGAAAACGACCTAACAAAATTAAAACGTAGCATATGACAAAGCCTTGGCTGACTTTTTGATAAAACCTCGTAAAATTCTTCTTCGCAATTAGACAAATGTGAATTCACTGTGACATCAAATCTGATTTACTGTAAACATATTCTTTTCTCGATAAGCACTTCTTCGTTATTGAATAGAAAATTGCACTGGAAAAGAAAAAAAACATATTAACAATTTTTTAACAGGTTCAACGCATCTTTAAGCAAACCTTGAGACACGAATCTTTCCAAGGTTGTTAATTGAGATTGAAAGTCTTTGAATAACACTTTGTGAGAATAACCTCTTTAGTCTATCCATTGATAAATGTCCATCTGTTGTTTACTTTCATCCTGAATTTTTTAGCACCTGTCCTGTTTCTTTCTGCTGATGAATCTTCTACTCGGTTGCCGCTCTAGGTGTTCTCTTCAAACAAGACTGAAGATTGTGGTTGTGTAACCTCTGTTTGACTAAAATCACTGCTCTTTTTGAAACTAGAATTCGAAATATTTTCTTTCTTCACTTTGCTTGATGAAATTCGAAACGTCGATACATAACCTATGAATTACTTTGCTAAATCTTTGATTGAAGAAGCAATGACTTCCAACGCTTGCTGGGAACTAGATAGAATTGAAGTCACCTGATCCATTGTATTACATAAATTCTTTGAAAGGTATGAATCTAGTTTAGATGTTCCACCTTCCTATGTAAATTTGACATTAGCCTTGGTATTTGATAGACTTTGCTCAAACCTCCAATGTGGAAAGAATATGTTTAACCCATCGAAATTACGCAAGACATTTCCAGGTCTGTCACGTAAAACAGAAGCGTCTGAGAAGTTGACTTATGTGTTGCTTCTAATTCAATTAAACCTATGATCGCTACTTCTGAATTGTTCATTTCAACGTATGTTTCTTTGGCTGCAGTTTAGATATTCCTCCAAAGTCTAACAATTTCTTTACGAACATTAAGTTTCCTTTGAAGGCTGAATTTCGTAACACCTTGAAATTCTGATTACACATAACCAATTCCAGATATGACTCGGGTATGTTTACCACTTCATTGGCGTTCTCACCAAACATTGATCAAAATAGAAATACATCGTTAAAAAACATAGCACATATCGGCTCGAAATCTTGTGAAGATATTTCTGGTCTATCATCGCATGCTTCTACCAACAGAAGTTGTTGAATGTCTTCTTTCTTGGATTCACGTGGTTCTACTCCAACAGAACGTCTAGAGAGGCAAATCCTAGCATAATGTCCCAATTTCAAGCATTTTCGGCAAACCAATTTTGCGGTATAACAATGTTTGTACACCACCATAATGATAACAAGTTTTCTTAGGTAGTTGAGAACGTCCAGGTCTGGAATTTGATACTGGTGACATCGGTTTGATATCTTCTTCGTATCTTGTTTTAGAAACATCTAAGTGTAATTTCTGGAAATATGCTGAATCATTGTCCACCTGTTCCTCGATTTGCATAACTTCTAGTGCTCGCTGTAAGGTCAGGTTAGGGTCCGCTGAAAGCTTTCTCCGTATGTCCTCTCTATAGGCTCCAACAGCTAATTGATCGTGCAGCATTGCATCCATGGACGTCCCTAAGTCACGTTTCATAGCTTGCTTTCTAAGGATATGGAACAAAAATGCCGCTGATTGTAAAGGTCTCAACATGTGAAGTTTGTATCTCTCTATAATCACATTACGTTCCTTTTTGAAATGTTGAATCAGGATTTTCTTCATCTTTTGTAATGTTTGATCTTGTATAAGCTCTGGTGCAACTAAATCCTTCAAAATAGGAAACAAATCATGACCTATAGCTGATAAGAATAAAGGTACGTTCTTTTCGTCCTTTCGTTCTAGATATTAATAGATGAGAGGGTAACATATGAGTAATTTATTTAAGAATACTAAGATTAAGAACTCTTACAATTATTTTAAGTGTTTTTAGAACTTCAAATGGGTAATGATTTGAAGGCTCACGACTTAGGTAGTTCCTGGTATAACACTATTAGTGATTCATAGTTCATGAGACGCACTTATCTTGCAAAAACTTCCAGAATAATCTGCAGAATTGTGATCGTTCTTCGAATAGCTATCACTCTTCGTCTATTGTTATTTAATATATCGTCGTCGGAACTGCAATACACCCTATGTGGCATTTTTTTAAAACTTTTTTTGCACTAGTTTATAGTTCTGTGTACTCTGCATACTGTAGAAAAATTTCATGTGAAAATAACTTCTACTTTTTGAGATATAACAACTTTAAAGTACGTAAATTGTATAGAAGACTGTACTACAGAAACCGGTTTTTTGGTCTTCCTGAAAAATTGATGATTTTCCACATAGGGGGTATTGCAGTTCCGACGACGATATGCCGAATACCTACAAGCATGGGAATTCTACGCCTACTTTTATCTTCATCCATGTTGCTTTTTGCCTTATTAACTTCACATCAAACTACATTGACTTTGCCTTGCGCAATACTCACTTATATTACGCGCGGAGTGTTTTCAGTTGTTTCCAGTTGTTTCCAGACTTGAGTGACATCTGCGGTTAAAATTTTAAACACTTATTTAATTCAGATAAGTGTGCATAACGGAAGCGAACGGGTCATAGCATAACGAAACGGAACGGAAGACCATTGAATTCGGAAAGGGGGATAGACCTGTTTCTGGAAGGAGCACCAATCATATCATACTAATGGAAAAAAAAATGAAACCAACATTGCGTCAACGAGAATGCTACTCACTCTTTGAAAATTGCGTCCTGTACATTTCATTTTGTGTTTCTATGTCTTTAATGGCCAACTTCGCTAGATTCTCCGTACACAAGTGACCTCTTTACTTCTTGACATGTTCAGGACTTTTGAAAAAGCCCACTTCAGTCTATCATCCTTTTTGTTACACTCCCTAAAGAGCTTGATGTCCGCTGTCGAGGAAACACATAAATAAACTAACACTGAAAAGATCTTTTAGTGACTGTTTCATAACCCTCTAAAGTAGAAGAGTAGAGTTCATAAAAGCTGCTCGTCACAGAGATTCTCTTATGGCATATGACTCGTAACTAAGTTGATGTACCTCTCTTCTGAACTTGTGTACGTATAGAGACGAAGCAGAAAAGCAAGAGTCTCTTCCTTGAAATTATGCTTTTCATGGCATTCTCTCTTCTGTCATTTCGCCTTTTGCTTTGTTTGTGAAGTGAAACGTCTGAAGATAATTAATTTACTTGAAGACAACAACACACAGACGTAGAAACCTTGTTTTCAGAAGTTTGTCTTCGGAAAATAAATTCCGTTTCGTTCTTCTTCTTTCATTGATTTGAAGTTTATTGTTTCACGTTTTCTAACCAAACGTTATACTTTTTGTTTCGTTTTCAAAATGAGTTACGATCTTTATGTAAAATATTATCCAGTTAATACCAAAGCTGAAACCGGGTCAGGTTTGGTGACCTGGCATGACCCGAACATAGGTCACCCGGTCCTAAACTTGATCCAAGTGAGCCGATTTATACGGCGACACGATTCACCCGGTATTGAGCTGAACGATTCGGCTCTTGGTCGTGACTGAACTAAATTGACTGATTGTGACTCGGCTACCTAAAGATAGAATCTTTATCCAGGTGAACCGGTGACGTGGTCTTTGTTCCTGTGGTTTGAGTCAATCGGTATTGTAATTTGTGAGATTCTTTGACAAATAATTTTGTGTACGGGTAACTTCAGAATAGCCCTTCCTGGGTGCGGTGTATTTGCTCTGCTGCGTCCATATTTTAGTTATTTCCGGAGATATGAGACAATTTCCATACGCCATTAGTATTGTTAGAACATTTTTGCGTCATATTTTTCGTACTCTAAAGGGTACCACCCCCGTTCCTAGTCACCTTTGAAAGAAACACTGTTGAAAAGCGAAAGTGTAGAATAAGGAAATAATTCAATCTCTGCTTTACCCTTCAGGTCAACGGTTCAGACTGGATCCAAAACTTGAACCGAATGACCGGATTAATTCAGTGACCCGTTTCAGCTCTGCTCAATACTGCTGTTCCGGATCAGTACCTAGTTAAGTCTCATTTCTTACAATCTATTAGCATGTTAAATTGTAACTTCGCATTTATCGTGGAATTTGAACGATAAGTTTTACTTAAACAGAAAGTTTTGAAAAAAAAAAAAAAAAAACGAAGAAGGAATGATCATTACTCTTATTTAAAGTTCAGCATATTAGAACCTATCATTTTCTTGAATAGAATAATGTTTAAAGTTGCGTGAATTTTATCAGTATTTGGAATGAACTGACTTTTTGGAATTGGCTAATGTATCTAAAGAACAAATAATTTCGAAACTTTGAAATACGAGTCGTGTGTTTAACGTCGGGCCAATGTAAACATATTTAAACAGCAATGTAACTTGGCAGACAATTGAAGGGATTGGTCAAATAAGGGGAAAATCCCACTCTTGATATGTTATATGGACGTGAATGCCAGCACAACGTAGCGTCTCGTATAAAGGTATTATAACTTCGAGTCTGGGATACTCCGAAGTCAGTCTAAGTTGGCTTGTACGTACAACCAAAATGCAAAGAAGGAAATAAACATTCACGGAGAGTATCGACATATTTGTTGAGTATGTTTACCCAGGACAGCTAAAATTATGGAATGCCAAGATGACTGATAAAATAAATAGAAAATGTAATATGGCATGGAGCTCGTTTGCGATGTTAAATTTCATTTCAAAAGGGAGCTACCTATTTATCTTAGGGATAAAGTTTATACACAATGTGTTTAGCTTGTGATGTTGTACGGCCGTAAAACGTGGTTACTGGGTGCGCAAATGACTAAAAAATAAAAGTTACAACAGAGCAAAAGAGAGATGTATGCTAGGAATAACAAAGAGAGACGGGAAGATAAAGAATGAATTCGTTCACAAGCAAAGATAGAAGATGTCATGGGGACGAAGAAGATGAAGTGAAGATGGGCCGGTCACATAACTACACGAACAGATGGAAGATGGACGACAAATATTCTACATTAGATCCCCAGAGAAAAGAAGACATCCAAATTCAAGATGGGTAGATTAAATCAAGTGTTTTTCAGGAGCTACGCGGATGAGGATAGCAACTAATTGAGATTGGTTAAAGAAAATGGGAAGACCTTCATTCAATGGTGGATAGAAAACGGCTGAATATGATTATGGTTATTTCGGGTATCCCGACAGTTGGGGAATTCTAAGTTTACAACACTGTAGATTGCAGAATTGTCAACTCGGGGCATAAACAATGATCAAGGAAAAGACTTCGTCTTGTACTGAATCTCTGCGCTGATTTATTAATTCGTTTTCTGTATTTGTGAAGGACTAGAATCATATTTGTAAGGCAAGTTGTCCAGAAAACGTGACTAAAATGACCCTGTTCTAAAAGAGAAGATCCGATTCTTAAATTTATATGAAGTGTTCATCGTGGAGTTCGAAGTCGTTTCACACTGTCAAAGAGTAAAACCTTGTACTGTACAAGTAGTTTCATTTCTTTTCGTCAATAGTACAAACTCAAAGAATTATTATATATTCCTAATATTAGGCGCTTTGGTACAATCCCGACCTTTTATATTGAGGTACTTCCGACATCTTCACCAATAATATATTTTACACTTTCTTCAAATAATCTATATGATAATAAACTACAAAGGTGTTTCTCTTTATTTTCCACTCCAAAGATGGTTCGTAACTATTCCAGAAAAACTTCGAAAGACTCTAGAAGCAAAGAAAACCTAACTTAAGCTTTAGATGCTGTCAGAAATAGGATAAGTCTTGCTAGAGCTGCAAATGCGTCTCACGTTCTCCGATACACATTGCGGAAAAAAAAACAAGAAAAAGAAAAACATGAATTTCGGGAAACGTGGGCTCCCGTCTAAAAGGAACTAAGCTTAGCAGATATTCTTTGAGATTTTGACTTAAAAATAGCTTTAAAACTTCTATAATTAACCCAATAATAAAATTCCTGAAAGTAGATATGAAACTGTGCAGGAACTATCAACATCACAGCGTGATATGAATTAATCCCAATCGAGTTCTTCTACCCTTCGTTTCATTTTTGTTTTTAGAGTTAACGAGGAAAGCTAATGACACGATCAAATTTCTTTTACATATTATTCTCTTTAAAAGGATTTCATTTTGAGATAATCGCAATGTCAGTTCATCGTTAAGGTTCACTGAATGCGTAATTATGATTCAGTGTCATTGAATATTTACATACGGTTTTATTTTATGTCGGAAGTGCTTCAATAAAGTGTCAGAATTTTCCATGTAGTGGAGAATCCCGACATTTTGCACTAGTTTCATTTGAACACCCTCAGTTACCAGAGTATTCCAAATTTACACAATGAAATCTATATTAAATAAAAGAAGAGACAATGGGCTTTATGATGTGCATAAATTTATGCCAATGCTTCATATGTTTTCTTAAGATACGAAAAATGCTTACGGTGTTGAGAATATCCCAAATAACCATATATATCTGGAAGGAACCCTGAATATAAAACAACTTTTACTTCTTATAAATATAAGAAGTAGATTATTGTTAGTGCGTTTTCTCTTCTCCTAAGGAAAACTGGCAACGCTCAAGGGTACATTTTTTCTGGTACGGAACTACTTTTCTCATATTTAATTAAAAATTAAAAAGTCAGAATGAATGACAGAAAAGAGAAGTTCATGAAGTAGAAATAATTGCACCTACTCTCATTCGCTACTACTCAACCCTTTAAAAGTAGAAGTTATGAGCCATGTCCGCTACAGAATAATCTGCAACTCGCAGACGTCATATCAGGCTTTATGAACTTAAGTTGGTAATTTTAAATAGTAGAGGCTTATTACACAGCGACTGTGCAAGAAGTTATAGCGTCTGTTTATTTATGCGCTTTTCTCTCCAGCGGACATTTTCAGTTTCTCTGGCAGCCAAGAAACGGAACAAAGTTGAACTTGGCCTTTCACGACAGGATAACAAAACAAACATTTTGTCTTTTAGGAGGTAGAGAGAGAGAAGTTTAAACTTAATACGAAGTAGCATGCGACTTACCTAGAAATTTATCAGTGAACTCTAATTTATCACACTGGAATGCTTGATTGTATTACAAATGAAGCAAGTGTCTAAAGCCAAGTACAAGTGGAAACCGTCAACTTCCAATTTAATCCAAAATGGGCTAAACTTTTAGTTCTAATTCAGTTTTCTCGCTTGTTGTCGCTGTGTAGCTCATTTTAAATGTACATCTTACTCCTTGCAAAATAACGTAAACATCATTTACAGGATCTACTACAGTATTATAGCCTATCCAACTTTGGTACATGCTAGGGTAGACCAACTTTTTACAAAGCCAACCCGGAACACATCGTGTTCAAAGCAATAATAATAATAATAATAATAATAATAATAATAATAATAATAATAATAATAATAATAATAATAATAATAATAATAATAATAAAAAGTTGGAATGATTATGGATGTTGGAATGTTCACGTTTGGAATGTTTTCAAACAAACAAACAAACAAAAAACTATATAAAACAGGCTTGGAATGTTTAAAACAAAATGTTTTAAACAGTTGCTTTGAACGTGTTTTAAACAGAGGCGATTGTTTTAAACATTTTGTTTAAAACATTTTCAACACTTTTGTTTTAAACGTTGTTTTTAAGCCGTGCTTAAAACATGTTAATTTTATTTTTCTTCTCTGAAAGAAATATTATTTTTAACAGTACAAAAGGGGGTGTTTTTACAAATAAAATATGAACAATTTGTCCCGTGTGAAAGCTAGCTTCCAGAACAATCAGTATTATGGAGCAGCAAGCCTACAGATGGAGACATAAAATGTGTTGTTTGGATTTTTTCTTTATCGGTTGGATGCTAGAAGCAGGAGATATTAATTCGCTATCAATAACATGAAACAAGATGTTCATATTTCAATTCTTTCTTTTTTTTATTTATTGTAAGAAACTGCCAGGAAAGGAAAACTTCAGGGGCATGTTTTTACTTGTTTAATTTCATTGCTCTCTTTTTTATGTGTATGAGGAGAGGTACAGTAGTGAGTATGTGTGCAGATTTGATTTTTTTTCGCACAGTAATATTTGATGCTTTACGCTGGAGATAGTCAATGTAATCAGCAAAGATTGGAGTTAAGCTTTCACACATTCCTCCCAATTTACTATTGTTTTGTTTTCTTGCAGCCTTGCGAGGCAAATGATCGGATTATTTATGCATTCTCTGCCACATTGCTATACTTCTTATATCTTCACCCTGACAAACATAAGGAATTAACTAACGACATATGGACATAAGTTATTTCATATAGTTTGTAATAAAATACCGTACTAATAAACCTATGTAATCGGAATCCATATACCTTTATAGAGATCTAAACCGAAATATTTAATTAAAAAAAAATCATTATCAGTTTAAAGTTTCCTTGCTCTAGCCATATATTTTAATTAACATGACAATATGAGAATATATATATATATATATATATATATATATATATATATATAGATAGATAGATAGATAGATAGATAGATAGATAGATAGATAGGTAGATAGATAGATAGATATATTTAATTATGTTTGTTATTGGTAATTAATATTTTATTGTAATAATTTAACTATTTTAAGCTTTTTTTTAACGAAACATTATAAAGATTTTTCATTTACATTGTAATGACGTCAAAAGATTTTGCTGGAATACCTTCTCAATTTTTCTTGTGTTCAAAGACGGAAAAATCCTTAAGCTGGCTCCATCTTAAAATCTAGCGCGACTTATAGGTATCAACAGTCATTTCTGCATCATTCTATTAGCCTTATTTGGTAATATGTTCAGGTATACGCGATGACTTATTATAGTTCTTTGTTACTCTATGAATGTTTATAAGGTCGATTTATATTGTATTCTTATTACTTATATGAACCTTAAGAACAATTACGTGATAAATCTGAATTGTCATGCAAAGCCCTATGGGTAAACTAGGCTTTCTACTGCCCGGTGATCGAGCAGAGAACCAGTAGCAATATGAATGTTAAGATGCTATATATGAAATTTTCAAGTTGACACCCCTGACACTATTTCCTAAAGGAATTTCCACTGATTATGTATTTCTCCAGCCATAATTACGTTTTGTTTTACAGATTTTGAACAAAACCGGGACTTTAGTAGGCGCGTGAGATGAGATGGGTCTACAGGTAAACATAGATAAAACAAAATACATGATAACAAGCCGAAACACAGGGAATGAAGGAAATAAAAACATAAGAATTAGGGATGAGGTCATAGAGAAAGTAAACAAATTTAAATATTTGGGAGCATACGTAACAAGCAAAAATGAGGTCACGGAAGAAATAAAAAAGTCGCTAAGTATCGGGGAACGCATGTTTCTATTCAGTCCAAAAAATTCTAAAGTCGCGATTAATATCAAAGAAATTGAAATTGAAAATATAGAGAACGGTTATTCTGCCGGTAATATTTTAAGGTTGCGAAAATTGGAGTACGACCCTAGCAGATGAACATAAATTACGTGTATTTGAAAATAAGGTTTTGATATACGGGCCGAAAGGGGACGAGATGACTGGAGAATGGAGGAGGATGCATAATGAAGAACTCAACGGAGTGTACCACTCACCAGATGTTGTGAAAATAATGAAATCGCGACGACTAAGGTGGACAGGACATGTAGCTCGGATGGGGAAAAAACGAAGATTATATTCTATCCTGATGGCCGGAAGGCCAGGTGGAAGGAGACCATTGGGAAGACTGAGACGTCGTTGGGAGGGACAATATTAGAAGAGATCTTCGAGAATTAGGTGTTCGTGATGAAAACTGGCTTGCTATTACCCAGGATAGAATCCAATGGCGAGCGTTTGTTACTGCGCCTTGAACTTTGGAGTTCCATAAGCCATAGAGTTAGCTAGTTAGTTTAATCAAGAGCGATGGATCGGAACAAACCGCGACAACTTTTCGAAAAACGATGGAACGGGAAGACACCAGTAGAATTTCCACTACTCCCAAAAATACTCCTTTAACACAGTAAGAACAGAAGGACGTATCTGAAAAGGCAAACTTATTACTGAAAGAAAATTTCACCTCGAAAATTGCCGAGTGTGATAGAGCCTAAGCTCGCCAGACGTACGGACACTGATACAATTGAATAGAATACTAATGCATTGCAATAATTAGTGGGAATTCATTAATAAAAATACTAATAATAAGTGTAACAGGTTTTCTACTTTGACAGAAACGGAAAAACACTTATTGTTTTAGCTTATGACATTAATCACGCGAATATTGAATCAAGTAATGAATGTGAAGTTTTTAATTTCGACCTCCGCATTTCGGTACGTACTGGAACTTTAAACATACAGTGGGAAGTTAAAACGTGAATTATAACAGAGATAATTGGCGGAAGAAAACAGGAGTATTCCGAGAAAAGCCATGCAAACCATACTTTCCAGCCACGAAACTCACATGGCACGCAATATATTAGCCAGGTGGTACCAGGTACGGTTAACAGGTCTCTTGCGGTGCATGTCCCGTAATAACACTTTATGGGAATGATTTATTTCCTAGATTCATTGCGCTTATAATCTTATCTATTCTTTTTTTTTATGTCTGTATCACAACGAAACTGGTTCCTTTCTTAAAATGTATGACTTCTCAATAGCATTTATTGACAGTTGTCTTGGGAGGTAAGGAGCCCCCAGTGGTATTGATGATTTATGATTTGTGGACGTATCTTCTAAGGATGGGGTCTACTATTAGCATGAAATGCGGACCACAATCAGATTTGAATCCGACGCAGAGTGTTACACCAAAACATCTCACGTGATTGATTTTTAATCACGTAGAGGAATACATGTCATAGTGCACTTAATCACATAAATCTGAAAATGATGTAATGCCCAGGATGAGAGGTGCTTCAAAAAATATCCAGCTAAATATTTTTTTTTGTCTGAGAGGTATATGTTATGCACTTTTCCCTGGTTCAAATTATTTAATTCAATGTCACGTTTCTCATTCGGTCTTTTTACGCACACACACACACACAAAATGATGACATACCACAAAATTTTGTTTTCTATAAATAAGGAGGAAAAACAAGTTGAATCTGTGCAATGATGTACTTCAGTATTTCTTTTGTATTCTGTGTAACAGTCCTATCTCTTTTATCAATGATAAAATTAATGATAGATCTTCTTTTCTCATTTAAATATCCTGGCAGTTTGTTTCCTTGAACGGAAAAATAATCACACTAAGTTAATTTAATCGCATTATGCAGGCATTTGAATTATTTGAGTCAAGACAGCAATTTTAGACATTTTTCTTTTTCTTGTTGTGCGTTTTTAGAATCGTGTTATGCGTTTGAAAATTTCAGACATGTCAACAATCACGGAAAATGCGTAAGTCACACGTATTAAAGCATCAACTCACGCTATCACGCAAAGAACCTGCATACTCACTCTTTTTTTTTTTTTAGAAAAAGTGCAACATTTAAATCTCGCGCTGTAAAATAAAGTAAAAACGACAAAAATGCCTTTCTAAAGTGGCAGCATTGCAAGACATCATGGTAGATGTATGGTATCTACAAGAATTGTTGAACTGATCAGATCGTAAACTATTTCAATAACTTAAGAAGTGGTTAGTTGAGTTTAATTTTTGAAGCAGTGCTCTGAAATTACTTGTTACCGTACGCTGTGCTTTTTACAGTACTTTTGTGATAGTTAACGTCTATGTTGTAATTCTTTGGCATATCTTTCGTTTCACATGCTATCTCCCGCATTTCCCTCTTCCAGGTTGGGAAACCTCACGCACTGGTACTTCTCTAGGTTGACAAGTCCAATTGTTAGCTCATTACATGGACTAAGGTGCATAAAACTAGAACTTACATTCCCAAACTCCGGAAGAAAAAGTAAAAGTTAGATATTTCACTGCATCAAATTGTTCCTTTAACATGCATACATAATCCAATTTTATTCATTTATTTCTTTGTGCGCATGCGCAATAAAAACGGCCACGCCCCTATGTTTTCTATCATCATCATCATCATCATATTCAGCCGTTTTCTATCCACTGCTGGATGAAGGCCTCCCCCTTTTCTTTCCACATATCTCGGTCTGCTGATATCCTCATCCATGTAGCTCCTGAAAAACGCTTGATTTCATCTACCCATCTTACATTTGGACGTCGTCTCGGTCGTTTCTTTTCTCTAGGAAACCACTGTAGTACATTTGTCGTCCACCTTCCATCTGTTCGTCTAGCTATATGACCGGCCCATCTCCACTTCATCTTCTTCGCAGTCTTGATTACATCCTCTACCTTTGTTTGTGCGCGAATCCATTCATTTGTCTTCCTGTCCCTCCTGGTTATTCCTAGCATGCACCTCTCCATTGCTCTTTGTGTGACTCTCAATCTTTGAGTCGTTTGCGCATTCAATGTCCAAGTTTCGCAGCCGTACATCATTACAGGTAAGACACATTGATTATAAACTTTACGCTTATATACGCTTTACGTATATGTTTTCTATACTTAAGGGTATATAGATTATAGTAGTTTGTTAAAAGCTTCGATTTCATAATTTATTCATCAATAAGCTGTGGTTATTATAAGATTTAAAACAACCGCAAGTTTGAAATAGTATAAATTGAAACTAAAAATTGAATTAATTGTGATAATGATATGCCAAACTATTTAGCCAAACTTAGGACATTAAGAAAAATCTCTCAACAACCAATTAGATTAGGACACATAAACAATAATATCTTGAATAGGGTCGATGTAATACTTATAAGATTAATGCCAAGGAGGTGAATAGCTCTATGTGTTGACACATTTACTAGCTATATCTTATATTCATAATATTAATAACGATTGTAAGATGTCACCAACAACCTTCAAATTGAAGCGGAGAAAATAGACAGTTGATTAAAATCAGAAATGAGTGGCTTGTGTCAAAAACTCTTGGCGGTATTCATAAACTACTGAAATATATTTATGATTAGTAATCTATTTATCACATGTTTAAGGAATCAGCATTTTTAAAGAAGCACCTCAATTTCAAATTGAAACGTTGCTTATTTCCTTTCTGCAATATGTATGGAATCAATACAGCTAACTAATGTTCTCCTACAAGGAAACTGAAGCAGTCGAATGTAACCTCTGTGAAGCTGGCTCCCCCAAGGACAGCACAAACGACCAAAACTAGTACAATCGTTTGTGCTACAAAATGTTTCGATTATGCTTAATTCGTTGCAAAAATACGCGACATTGTATTTTTTTGTGGGGAGGTGGGGGGAGCTGCTTTACAGTCTTCCCCTAAAAACTTTGAAACATATCGTGTTTCGGAACGCACGATCCAACTATTAAAAATACAATAATTTAGAGTTTGCTCCACTCTCTTTACAATGGAAGCAGACGAAAGCTTTTATAAGCAGACGAAAATTTTACATACTATGTCTGAAGTGCTTCTGCATTATCTTAAACGTGATTTATTTAATTATTTACTACATTTATTTATTATCCGAATGGTTGTCCACTGTATCTATAACGAATGAATGAATAAATAAGATCATAGCCAAAGAACTGTGCGTGATACATCAATACAATTTTAAAATGTCTCGTTTTTTGTAGGTATATTCAGCCAGAGATAATTTCAAATGATACTTTGAACCCTTGAATAAAGTAAAAGGATGTGTCGAAATTTAAGTGAAGGATCCAAAGGAAAGATTCAGAAAACATATTTACTGGAATTGCTTTATATTTTCAATATTAAATTGCCAACATTGGTTGAAATTTCAAGAAAATATTACAGGTTTGCGACAAATATTGCCCAAACAAAACTTCTTATGGAACCATCCAGCGTGAAAAAAATCACAAAAGATTCACACTCATCGCCCCAGCTCAACAAATTGAGTGTTGCATATCTTTGCGACAAATTGAACACAAACGTAATTTGCTGTGGAGCGTGACAATGGCTCTCCCAAACAAAATTAATGTCACATTTTATAGCGACGACGTGAGCTCAAAGAAAACTTTATACGGGACAATCCGGCCAAAAAGAGTGGCATAAAATTTAGTTTCAAAGATCTCATTTTCATTGAATTTAAAGGTGAAGATGTCCCCAAAATTGAGAGTCGCATAATTTTGCGACGAATTGAGCACAAACGAAATTTTTATGGCACAATCCGACATAAAAAAAGCACAAGCGATTGCACTAGTTTTGGTCGTTCTTTCCGTCCTTGGGGGAAGGGGGGGAAGCTTCACACACGCCCAAAATTGAATGTCACATAATTTTGCGACGAATTGAGCACAAACAAACCTTTTTGTGGCACAATCCAGCACAAACGATTGTACTAGTTTTCGTTGCTTGTGCCGTCGTTGTGGGGGCCAGCTTCACGGACGTTCGAATCTATATTGAACAAAACACATTCGGAGCTCAACTAAAACGCACTCCTTTAATTACTCGCATGTATTAGTTACAAATACGTAATCACATTAAAACGTAGTTCTTTTACCACAGAACGATTATCGATATTTTCTTGAAACTACCATCGCTGTAACGTTATTTACATTGTTTTCAAACTTAACTTCAGAATAATAAAATAGACTCATTTCTTTCCTTTTATAAATGGCTATTGTCTAAATGAGCACTTTCCGCCCACTGCACTTTTCGTAATTTCGTATTCTCGCGTGTATGAGCCGCCCCTGTGTATAAGCCGCACCCTAAAATTTCGAATATAATTTCAGAAAGAAAAAATCTGGAGTATAAACCGCACCCTAAAATTTCTAGATTTGAAAGCAGCTAAAATGAAAACAGTACACCGTACACACAGACAATTTTTTTATTATTTGGCAAAAGGAACATTTTTTTTCTGTGTGGCATTCTTCGTCGGTACATTATTCACCTCTTATTCAATGTTACTGTCGGTACCACTAGAACATTTGGCTTCACTACCGGTATCACTATCGCTGATATTCCACAGCATGTCATCCCCGCAGCCGTCTAGAGCATTGGATATTCCATACTTCAAAAATCCTTTAACGATTATTTCAGGCTTGACACCTTGCCAGGCTGCCAGGATCCATTCACACACACGCTGCACAGTGGGACGTTTGATCTTTCCTTTTGGTGTAAGGTCATGATTTCCTGTACTCATCTAATCGTTATGAAATTCCGGAATGAACTTTTAAAGGAGCGATTAACAGTAACATCAAGGGGTTGGAGGATGGAAGTTAGGCCCCCAGGAACCACAGCGACATCACTTTTTAACTCCGTTAATTTATCCTTCACTCGAGGAGTCACATGGAATCGAAAGCTGTCCCAAACTAACAAGCTCTTAGGTTTCAGCAAACCACCAGATCTTCTACTCTAAACTGTTTCTAGCCAGTCCAATATGAGATTCTCTTGCATCCATCACTTTTCCTGCGCACGCACAACAATACCCTGCGGTAAGTCTTTCGGTACAGTCTTCCGTTTTAACACAACGTACGGTGGCAGATTTCTTTCATCTGCCAGAACAGCCAGCATAACAGTACATCGCTGCTTCTTACTGTGCGCGAGCCTCTTGGTGCAACTGTACTAGACATAGGCATGTCCCAGTAAATGGATGTTTGATCTGCGTTACAGATGTGAGACAACGTGTGTACCCATTAGCCTGTCGCCTCCGAATAATGTATCTCTGAAATTTCAAAATGTCGTCGTCAAAGTCTTCCGGAAGACGTTGTGCAACTGTTGTCCTACGACATAGTGATAAACCAATCCTACGCATAAAACGTGCACACAATCCCGCACTTGCTCGAAAATTATCACGGCTTATCCCATCCGAGAAGCTTCCTCACGAGCTTCGAAACGTATCATATCAACAGTTACAGCAAAACCACAACTTCTTTGCTCATTCACATATGACAAAACATTTTCTTCCAAACCAGCTGCTTTTCCACGAAATGCCTTTCTATTGCCACTTGAAGTTCATTCTTCTGTTTTTTTCCACCGACGCACGTTGGATTCATCCACGTCAAAATGACGTTCCGCAGCTCGGTTTCCGTTTTGCTCAGAGAATCGGACAACTTTGAGTTTAAACTGTGCATCGTAGCTAAGTCGTTTGCCTGACATCTTCCTTCGAATTCCCGTGTAACGTTCTGCCAACAACAATGGATTTTTTTATTCAGTCGTTAAATACACGTTGCTGTGTTGCCATGTGTTTGTATCACCGCCCGCTAGATCTATAGCTGCCTGCCCATTTGCTTCAAAAAGCATTATTTACCGCGTGAACATCTGCTTCCTAATTCCGACGCTAGAGCCAGCACAATACATCCGTTTTAATCAGTAATTCTTGAGTATTGGTATAGGGAAAACTAAATATTACGAAGAATTTTAGGAAAAGAATGTGTGTGTGTACAAGTTGCATCCTTGATTACGCGGTGTTGCGTTGCCACATATATGTATGTATTTCTAATCCTTCGCGTATATAAGACGCACCCTGGATTTTGACCTGCATTTTTGTCAAAAAATGTGCGGCTTATAGACGCGAGAATGCGGTATATATTCCTTCTCTAAAACTATATATTTTTGTTTCCACTATTTCACATTGACTATAATAAACTTTTTGGTCCCATGCTCAATCACTTTCACCCAGCGTTGCTACTCCTAACATAAGTTACTCAGATGGCCAACACAAAATAAAGTTTACTAAACGGTCTTTTTACAACTATTACAATTATAACTACTACTGCTACTACAACTACCACTGCTACTACTACTACAAATATTGTTACTACTAACACTACAACTGATACTATTACTGCTAGTACTACCACTATTACTACAACAACTACTACTACAACAACTACTACTACTCTTGCAACTATTACTACTATTAATATTATTACTCTTACAACAACTATTGCTTCTATTACGTTTTTATGCTTTTAGACAGTAAATCTAAATATTTCTGGCTTGCAGCAATCCAAATTGGAATTTAAAGTTCTAAACAAATTATTTAATTCATTATTTAATTGCTCATTACAATGTTAACAATTTATTTATTTCATCGTTATTAACAATAAATTGAATGTTTATTGGGGTGCTTCAGAGGTACATAAAGGAATATTTACAAATTTTAGATTTTCATGAAATTTTGACGTGGCAACGAATCTTCATGCCCAAAATTTAAGCATTCTAGTTTAGGCCAACGGAAAGTGCCTTAAAACTCCTGAATATACAGACTGACACATAAATTCGAGATTACATATTTATGTAGACGATAGCTAGATGGTTGTTGACCAATTTTGTACTTGCGTAAATTAAATTGTTATGTAAAATAATTCTACTTCATACAAATCGTGTGCAAAAAATTGAACTTTAAATTTCCTTGAATTCATTCCTTGTAAAAAAGAGCGAATGTACAGTTAATAATAATCTTTATTAACTTTCTATGAACAGTAGGTAATAATACCTACCCAATATAGCACTAAGTTTAATGAGATTACATGAAAATACAATACAAAAATGATGAAAAAATGAAAAGAAAAAAGTAAAATAAATAATTAAATTAATGAAGAGTATCCTTTATAATTATAAACTCTAGAATTTATAATAAACTCTTCTGTTAACTATAATATTACAGTATGAGTATAAAATACACATTTTAACTAGAAATTAATTATAATTAAAAACGCTTTCTTTCCAGAAATATAAGTAAATTTCTCGTATGTCATTGTGGCTTCTAATTATTACAGTGTTGAATGAATGACCTGATTTGGACGATGCATTTATTGCATGTCCCGCATGTTTATAAAGTAGTCCAGTGGAGAGCGCGCGTGCATGCCCATTTGAGAAAATCCTTTTGTGATTTTCTCTGTATTTTGTAAATAAAGTTTTATTATTATTTAACAGTAAACCTGAATAGAATGAAGTTGTGAATTATTCGTTATTAACCGATATTTGTTTTTCTTAATATTTGATGTTCAAATTCAATGGTCATCAAAGTTTTATGTAGGCATCTGTAGATAGTAGGTGACAGATAAATGTATACATATATGTAAGTGATGCCCTAATTTAATTTATGAATAATTATAACTCCAAATCCCCATTTGCCCTCTAAAATAAAGTTGTAACCCCTTCCAAATAAATTTCCTCCCCAAAGAAAGGATGTACACCTTTTAATGGGTAGACTTATTATTTGTGACGTCACTTGTGACGTGCATTGTCGAGTTGCAGTGCGGGCATCGTTCCCTTGTCCCGTCTCTTTCCTGCAAATTAACTGTAGGCGAGCGTTTCTCGCTTAGAGGCACGGAACCTACAATCCTGAACTTTCCACAAACTGTGGGCCGCGGGCGACCGTATCTCTTCGGAGGTCTGGAACCGGTGACTCACTTTCCCTTGAGTGTTTCCCAAACTGCGGGTGACCGATCCTCCACGGAGGCTCGAAACCTGTTGTACGCATATCCTAATGTCTTGCTAGAGGGATAACATCTCGGGGTGACCGTTTCTCCTCGTGAGGCACGGAGTCCAGCGAACGTGGTCTCTCACCTCTACAGCCCCGTCGACTTCTCCACCTCCTCGGTGTGTCCTGCTTGCCCACTACGGTACGGAGGAAAGCAGCCGAACAAGACTGTTACATAATGAGGCCTTTTATGGTAGTTGTAAGATAATAAAATGTCTTTGTGTTGTACATTACAAGTGTACATTGAAATTTACGATTTCTATAAATTAAGTACCTTATAATTTCTTATCCAAAACCTTCCCAATATTTTTTGTCAAAGTTTTTTTCTCCCTAATTTGAGAGTTTCCAAATTAAATGTCTCATCCCAGTATTTATAATCATAATTAAAATAAGGCAAATTAAATTTATAGCATAGTATTCTAATAAATATATTTTTTACTGATTCTATTTTGTTCTTTGAGGTTTCGGTTAGGTCATTCCTAACTAGAGTTCAATATTCTAATTTTGGTTTGATTACAACTTTGTACAATTTAATGTAAGTATCCGTATTCACAAATCCATTCTATTGGTTATAAATCAACCCTATAATTTTTCTGGCTTCAGCTGTCATGCTATCAATATATTTACTAAAACTAAGACTTGCATCAAAGACTATAGACTTTGTGTGTAGAATTTCATGTCATTGAATCTTGATGAATCCTTTGGAATAAGTATAACAAGGAGAACCAATTCTCTGTGTTTTCCCTACACAGTAAATAATCAGTTAATAAGTATGAAATCTGAAGTAAAACATCCTGAAGTCTATATTAACTCTAAACTTAACTTATAAAAACACGTAGAAGTAATATATTGTCTAAGACACGTAGAAATCTAAGTTTATTAAAATGGATACCTCAAGATTTTAATAATATATCTATAAAATATTTGTTTTGTGTCCTAGTTATATGTGACCTAGAATAAGGAAGCCTTATATGGAATAATATTAGTGAGATAATTATAATTGACAAAATTCGATATAAAAAACGTATGGCGTAGATATGTTGGAAATTAAATTTGTTTTCAACATTACACTATTAAACTATTGAGAAAAGACCGTCCTTAGAAGCTCACCAGCTCGTTTAAGACGTCGATATCAATTAAAACAAACAATTAAGAAAAGAATTAGGTTTGTTAAAACTAAAAAAAATCGTAGAACGATATTTGATGTAAGAAAAATCATTCAATTTTACATGGATCAATTAATATTATTGATTTAATATATCTAAAAATGCCGGAGTATAATATCTATAAGGAGGCATTTCCCTTTTCTTTACCAACTGAATATGAATTATTCCCAGTTCGGGTTGACACTTTGGAGATAATTTGACTAACTTGATCAAAAAGTTAATTATGATGGAACGTAATTAATAATAAATTAATACTATTGCTATTGAAGTTAACTGTTATTTTGATGTTATATTAAAATTTAATATTTTTTTTCTATTAACAACATATGAGTACTAACACACTTTATGAGATATGGAACTTTTGTCAAGTATATTGCAAATGTTGGAGTGTTGAAAGTCTAGTTGGTTTGGACTGGATGGTTCGTTCCAGAACTTGGTTGTTCTTCCGTCGTCTCTGTCGTTGGAAAACATCTTCTGTCGTCGAGGTCGTTGACCGCTTCTTCTTGTCCTCAATTGACCTGCAGATGTTTATTTGGTTAAACGTTATTCATAACTTTCCTCTATATCTACAAGAGCTTCTCCCATCACCCATTGGGACGAACCATGTTGGGGTTGAGTGTCCTACGGAGAATTATGTCTGATCCTTACTCAATCCAAAACCAGAGACAATCACACAATTTAAATACCTTTGTGAAAAAATTAAGGAAAACAGAATCGAAACAAACGTGAACGAAACCAGATCGAAAAAATGGAAGCAGCACATCGTCTCATCCAAAATATTTAGAATATAAAGTGTGTTTCCAAATACACGAAACCAAGACATTACAACACAGTCATTAAGCTAGAATGTCTTTATGGACCGGAAACAGTAATTCTAAACAAGAAAGCAGACATTGAAAACAAAGAGAAATGGAACGAAAAAATCATAAGAAAAATTCTTGTTACGAAACTCACAAGCGAGGAATACAGACTCAGAAGCAAAGAGGAAATCAAACAATACACAGAGATATTCACAGTTACATTAGAAAACGCAGACTAAAATTTTATGGACACACCACAAGAATAAAGTCTGATCGTTTCATAAAACAAATAGTCGAATGCTATGAAAGCAGAAGTACAGAAAAGGTACACACACTACGAAACGGATCGGTGATATCAAACACGGCCTCAAAGTAGCAGGAATCAAACAATATTTGGATCGAAAATTCCCAATTGGCATATTGCCCAAGAGAAAAAAAACTGAGGAAAAAGGCGGGAGTCGCGTGGGCAGAAGAGACAGAAGAAACAAATAACAAGAGAATAAAAGAAATATGGGTAAAACGAAAGGCAAACAAATGGCTCTAAGTACTGAGCGCAGTGTTACTCGTGCTCAATTGCATAAAATAATAGTGTCTATTATTACTATTATTATTAGTTTAAGTAAAATAACATAAGAAGGAAAGGAGCATCTACTCTTGGCGTAATTTTATATTAAATATCATAATTTTTCTATTGTACCTCCATAATTCTCTGCTCTTTGGATGGCAACGCTGCTTTCATTCTCTTCCCTGTTCGTTCATGTAGTATCTGCTTTCAATTTTGTCATTTGAATAACTATACAGACCCACTATTTCTCTCTCTCTCTCTCAGAAAGACAATCGGTCGATATAATACACGAATAATGTAGACGAGCTTTTGCAACTTTAGAGACATAATCGTTTATTCCACAGATTTTATTTACAGATATGGTGGAACGTATAGAAACAATTCCAGTGAAGCGCTCCGCTCATAATGGTTTAAAATATCTTCTGCATTTGTTTCAGTTTTCAAGCATCAGCTGCATTGCTCGGTATTTCATTTCCGAAACACGAGTTTACAAATAACAAACATTTAGTTCTGGGAATCCCTTCTCCTCTATGATAACATGAATAGGAGAGCAGATGGGTGTTGAAGTTGGTTAAAATTAGAGTTTTGGAAATCAATAACACTACAAAAGACGTAATGTTTGATGACATGAAAGAAAGTAAATAGTTTCACGAAAATCGGTTGACGAGTCATTGTTTTCTACGTTCATAATTCACTGAATTCTCCCTGCATAGAGAAGTACTATCTGTGCTTGTTTCCCTAACGAATCAGGATGATAGGTAATACATTGGAATGCTTCAAGAATGTGCTAGTATAGATATACAGAACTGTATTTTTGAGTGATTTGCCCGAAATCCAAGTTTTGACAATTGTGAAATTCCGTAATGTTGACAATGTTGTTATTCACAGAGACACACAGAGCATTCCTAAAATACACGGTTAAAATTTAAGAGGTGATTGCTGGCATCAAAACAAGTAAGAAAATTCCTATGAACATTGGTGAAATTTCGCTTCTTTTTGGAGATACAACGTTTTCAACTCGGAGTACAAAGTCCACGCCTAACAATAAGAAAATGAATAATTCTCAATAAATCAGAATTTGTTTGCGGAAATTTGTTTCTAACAACACGGTGTGAAAACACGATGTCACCGGTTTGTCAGTATTGCGAACCCAGTATAACGTTTAAATTTTTCAAATGACATTATGTCCCGTTATTCGCCATTTGGCGAATTTCCAGGTTCTGAATCATCAACAAATATTTTATCTAGACATGGGTATACAAATAATATTTTTGTGTTTAAGATTTTAAAAAAAAAATATTTATTACAAAATCTCATTTGATCCTAATATTCATTAAAGACAGAAAATATAGTAGCAGTTTGAGAGTCCAAACAATATAAATGTTTGTGAACTTCAACCACTTTGTAGTTGTATCATCGAGACTTGTCGAAGTCCATAGTTACTAAAATTGCCCATACAAAATAAAGTGTACCTAAGTTTTCTAACAAGTAAACCTATCGATGTCTCAAACTGCTTTCTCGAGCAAACTTGGTAGAGGAGTAGGGTACGTGAGGAAACCACCCGAAAGCATGATTAAAAGTAGGGATGGCCACATCCTGATAAAAAAAGGCTCGGGATCTCAGAGGATATGAATATCCGAGATGCGATCTGAGTTTCGGATATCCGGTTCTTCGGATCCGGATCTTCTGGGTTTCGGTTATCCAGTTCAATGAATTTCTACGATTTCGGTCACAGATTCGAAGCCCCAGTATTCGGACTTTGATATTATGATGCATCTGAAACTGCGATGTCGGCATGTTAAATTATGAAAAGCCCTGGCCAGTACCTTCCTAATCCGCTGCCTACCTCACTCATCCCGGTCTGAGCCGAAAATGACAAAAGGCCATAAGTAAAACCAATATAATTCAAGAAGGATGGGGAGGACATGTTTTTCTTCTTTCCTTTTAACAACGCAATGTTTATTGCGTAGTGACTGATAACCACGTCATAGGACAAAGGGTAGCCACAATTGGTTGGTAATGGGGGAGGCTAGGGTTAGAAGAAACAAGACAGGTCTGTCGATTATTTGTTTTCCCTTTGTCACTCCAATATTGAGGTGCTGTTGTAAAGGTCTTAGCTAGACTAGCTTAGAGCCGCCGGAACAGTCTCAATTGGTGCCATGGGTCAGTTAATTTTCTTTAAAATTATTTTTTCTAAATTACTTGCATGTCGTTAGACGTATCACCACCAACAAAACTTAGCATATTATTCGATACAATTCGATACTATGGGTTTTTTCGTCCCTAAGCATCCCAGTTCTCAGTGTTGCCTACTTATTTTCTTTAATATTAAATTCTCGAATGCGTTCAATACTGTTGGACGTATTGACACCAAACTTAGCATGAGCAATATTTGACACAATACAAATATACTGTATCCCCAAATACCCCAGTTTTTAGTGCTACGAACCACATAAAGCTCACTATGAACATTATTTGACAAAAGAAAATGTTATGTGTGTCCTCGTCCCTAATCGCCCAGCTGTCAATGTTGCAATCTATTTTGTTTAAAATTCAATTATTCAAATTGTTTCCAATACGTTAAACGTCTGAACACCAAACTTGTCATAAACATTATTCGAAACAATACAATAATCATGCTGTGGGTGCCTCCATTCCCAAGTACCCCAGCTGTTCAGTGTTGCCAATCTATTTTTAAATTTTAGTTTTTCAAATTGGTTCCATACCGTTCGTCCGTTGGACGTAACCACATCAAAATTGACATTTATTTGACACAATAGGAAAATACTGTTGATATTCCTGTCCTAATATAACCCAACTGTCAGTGTTGCCACCTATTTTATAGAAACGAATAATATGAGTGTATGTTACTTGTACAAATCTACCAGTCACTGCAGGTAAATGATTGGACAGTACCTACTAACTTGTCGCTCGCCGACTACTAGAGTAGGACTACGGTAGGAATAGCTTTTCAATTTCACGACGTCATGTAAGGATTAAAAGAATTAATAATTTGTAAAAGCTATTATAGTTTACAGTATGGTGATTTAGTCTCCTGAAGAGGTACCAGTATTTATTGAAGTAAATGGACTATAACTCCCTATCCTGACTTAAAATATGCATTACGAAAGAACACTGCTGAGTACAAACATCCAGTTTTTTAATTAATTAAATTATTTATTATTGTAAATTTTAGGTTGATTGAAGAAGTTTATATTCTAAGCACACTTATATTATCTTTAGTAACCGTGGCGAAATCATCAGTTTATCCTTTTGGTTCGGTTAACTTTTAACATCTGTAGTATTTCGCTCCAGACTCTCTTCTAACATTTCACTGAACTGTTGATTTTGTTTCTTAAAACCACAAAATACACTCTGATTTCTCCTTCATTTACGTTAGTTTGATGCTTACGATTGCTCTAACAATGTAGCAATTGCAGCGTTAGTTAGATTGTCTACAGATTTTGAAACTGACCGTTCTACAGCGAAAAGCATTCTAAAATTGAGCTTGACTAGCTTGGAAGTTTCTATCCAATTCGCAGTACATAATCTACTATAACTATTGCTATTATTATTATTATTATTATTATTATTATTATTATTATTATTATTATTATTATTATTAATAATAATAATAATAATAATAATAATAATAATAATAATAATAATAATAATAATAATAATAATAATAAATCAAT
>JAGDQP010023250.1:0-29399 GCA_022664845.1 Lepisma saccharinum
ATACACATCATATATTGGACCCCTAACGTAAGAACTTGTCACTCGCGTAGTAAAGTTTAGAACTAATGTAGAAAAACATATAAGTTTTAACAAAGATCTGAAAACTTCTACAGCAACTTGCACAAACCATTTAATCCTCGGGTTAACTTGAACACGAGTAAATCTACGTGTCATAGGTAAAATAATCATAGAGAGCAATACGAATCCTTTAAAATTATTTTTCGCCATCTGGTGTCAGTCTAGCCGAACTATTAATAGAATAAATCCAGTATACAATGATTGCAATATTTCTGCATTCCATTAAAAAAAACGGAAAAAGCACGGTTTGCTAGTTCGATATTTGATACTTCATTTTAATTGAATGGTTATGGTATATTCCTAAACGATCTTAATAGAATATACGCTGAGAAAAATGCTTCGGTTTATCCTAGCAAAAGTAGTTCCGTGTCAAGCGGGCCTAACAGTACATTTTTAAATGAGAAATGCTATAGAATTATTCTGATCTACGGTGAATATAGACTGAATTAAAAGTAGGATGTTTATGAAGTGTATAGGAAATTAGAAAAAGTGCCTTGCTTATTTTGTTAGATTATATTCTAGTTCTTAGCTATTTAATTAGTTCTCTTACAAATACAATTTTTTATTGGTGAAACTAGTGTGTGTCATAGAGTAAAGTAAATACAGAACAAAGTAGCTTACAACTTTTACATTTTCATAAAAATATATTACTTTGTTTTTACATTTTTTTGATGAATATAACTATTATATTTGCATAGTTTTGTTACATTAATTAATGTCGTAAAATATTATTCATAGAAGGCATTAGTGCTTGTTATCTCGCTCTAGTAAAGGTGTATTCCGATTGACTTGTATCGTTTTCGTGTCCTGGCTTGACTCAATGAGAAGTTGCATGTTCGTATTAATGAAAAAAGACGCGAGATAAAGAATTATGAAAATGAAGTTTACTTATTGAAAAGAAAGAAAATGTAGTGTAAAGTGGTGCCCTCATAGCGGGAGTGAAACGTAAGCTAAAATGAAGTGTGTATGGTAAAGCACAAATACATTTATAGCATCCTCTTAGGGTCGACCCTATAATGACGTATTATAGTAGTAGTAAACGGTAAATGAATCGAGTTCGCTAGTGTCGAATTTGAAGCGAGTTTTCCTCTTCGTACTTTCATTATCCGATTTCAAGAAGTGCAAATACTATAGAATTATTGTAACGAAAAGTTGTAATCTCACCAGAATAAAAATTTTGGCCGAGTATGTTCAGTCCTCTCAATTCCTCTCTGCATAATTTCATTCCCTGATTTCTCGGATATACGTATAGTTCAAATGTAAGGATGGTTACATGATCAGACTCAAAATGGCTGGATAAATTAAGGTCCCTGTTTTCAAATCTGAAGTTAATTTCTGTCTCGGTGTTTTCATAAACACTCTGGCCCGGCTATAGGCGCACGGGTGGACAAACCAAAATAAAAGAGTCCTGTTTTTTTGTTCTCTTTCGATAGGTTTCACCAATCTTCTTAGATTTTAACGAATCATTAAATAAGGTTAAGTGGTTTAAAATACATTACATTCGTTAACTAACGATTCGTTACATTCTTAACGAAAGTTGGTGAAACTTAGCATTTAAAAAAAAAGTAGCAAGATTAATTTTAGTGTAATAATTAGTCTTACCATTTTCACTTTGTGCGATGTGTTGGCTTCCCAAAAATATCAAGAACGATAAAAGAAGATGAGATCTTTTAGCACACATGATTCTGTTAATCCTTTGTGATGGCTAACACACCTCGAACTGTATCGTTGGAAACGACATCATGGCTTTATAAAAGCCCTGACAATAAGATAACGTCTTATCTTTTATCCTAATCGAATCTGTTATCTCATCATTTCGTCAATTGTATTTCCTGCTTCTTCATAATTATTCATTTACGTCTTTTATAAACAATACTAATAGCAACACCATTTTCTTAATTCTTTTCTGCTTGAAATATAGTTATAAAGATTATAAAAGACGTACGAATTAAATTTTCTTAGAAGTTTAATGATAAAAAAATAAATGTATGCATCATAACTCTTTATATTGCCTAACGATTTCCTAACAGGTAGGAAATATTATTTTGTAAATAATGCTAAAATATAAAACCCTAAGTTAATTTAAAGATTCATTTTGTAACCGTTCGGGAAATGTTTTATTAATCATACGCACGTGTACTTTCGAATCATTTTCATACACTGAAAAGATTGTGAAAAATATTTCCAAATGTTTTGAGTACATTTAGGAAATGTAAAGCATGTGATTCAGAAAATATTACCGAGAATGTTTTAAAGAATGCGTCGTTAATAGATATAGAAATTATTTGAGAAAATGTTTAATTTTAACACGTTTTTTTAACTCGCTTTCTTGTCTGTCTGTTCGGTACAAATTTTGCAATCGGTTCCCATCATCCGTTTTCTTTGAAAGTTTTTAAACTTGCTTGTTTCGGATGACAATACAATATTCAATCATTAGATATACGACAAAATAATCCACTTAACTGTAATTAATTAATTAAAATAATCCGAAAATATCCTTAAATGCACGCGACACCGCAACTATGTTGTGAAACTTGGATTGCCTATCTCGCAGGGAGTTTAATATTCATGTATTATACATAAAATATTAATTAAAGGATTTTTAAAAGTACACACTCTTTTCAGATGGACTAAAAAGTAAAAAATAACAAATTTAATTAATCTAATGAATCGGAAAATAAAAGCGTTGTTGCTCTTAGATATTATGATTTTATGATAAGGTAAGCAAAAACACCCGCGCTTTTATTTTCCGATTCATTAGATTAATTCATTTTATTATTTTTTTACTTTTTAGTTAAAAAGCGTGTTTTTCTAAAAATTAATTTTTTGTTTATTTTATTTTATTTAGTTAATTATTTATTTTGCTGTGTAGGTTCATTGATGAACATTTTAGCCTGACTTCAGTCAACTTCACCCTCCAGTATATACGTCACCTCCAACTCCGATTGGCCCTCACCGTTCACCACGTTTATCCTTAGGGTGAACAGAAATCCTGTTTTTAAGAGTAGAGTTTTTAAATCCTCTCTTAGAAGTTCAGATATCCCTTTCTATCCGAAAATATATTGAATGTTACTGTTTTCCTTATCTTTATAACTTCTAAAGCATTTTGTAATTGAATGTCTTGCATAAAGGTAATCTATTCCAATGAAAGAAAAGTGCAGGTTCTGGACTTTCAAATGCAATTTTGACTGCAAAGCTAAAGTGTCAATATCACCAGATCGCTCCAGCTAGTGTGACGATTTATCAATTTTTTGTTCTAGTGATTTTTGTAGAATCTGGTAACTTTTCTATGAATCCGGTGAACTATGCCTATGACGGAAGGTGATTAGATTTTGACGTAGGCTAGAAGAATATAAATATATGAAACCAGTAGCTTAAAATTATCGAACCAACAAGGGAAGTCGAGCTAGCTTGGGATTGAAATACCGGATTATCCCGACCAGCGCTCATAAGTAATGTCATATGTGCGATGCCCGCTGCAATGATGCCATCTGACAAGCGAATAGTGTCATAGCTGAGTGATATAGGACAATTGATTGTCCAGCAGTATGTAGAAGGAGAACGGTCTACTCCACGTTTTGGAAGTAACTCTTGTGTTTGATCATGGCAGTGTCGGAGGACAACACGCAAAATGTCATGCTGCATGAATTTCGCCAGGGACATCCATCCAGCGCAGCGACACGAAACATCAATGCCGTGTATGGACAGGGTACTGTGAATGTGCGGAAGTGCCAGAGGTGGTTCCAGAGATTTCGGTCTAGGGACACCAGCCCACCGATAAGCCACTCGAAGGAAGACCGGTGCAGATTGACAACGCTGACCTTGCGAGCAGCGTTGGAGGCAAATCCAATGCAAACTGTTCAAGAACTGGCCAGCGAGCTCTATGCCCCCCATTTGAGCGTTCATCGTCATCTGCAGGACCTTGGATACGTGTCGAAACTCGAAAAATGAGTACCCCACGTGTTAACGCTTCAACAGAAGCAGCAGCGAGTTGACATCTGTAGTTCCCTGCTCACCTGTCACAGACGTGAGCCATTTCTGTACATAATGGTGACAAGAGATGAAAACTGGGTCTTCAACCGTAACATTACACGCACATGAGTATCTAAAGTGGGGCGCAGGAACTGTGCTAAAACAGGATCTCTGCAAAGTGATGTTGAGTGTTTCTTGGGATATCCGTGGGATAATCCATTGCCGCGTAACCAGACCATCAATGCAGATGTCTACTGTCAGCAGCTTGGACGCCTATGGACTGCATTGTTGGAGAAACGTCCTGCTCTGGTTAATCGCTCTTGATGTATATCAAATCAGTATATCAAATTTCGTTTGTCTAGCATCTGTGGTTTGGACTGGGCGTACTTTAAATGGACTGGGCATGCTTTTCCGCAATTTTTGATTCAAAATGACGATATTTTCAAAATTTTTATATACGTAACTTTGTAGGAAATTTACATTGCGAATCCTCTTAAATTTTCAACGAAAAAAATGTTCTCTAAAACCTACAGGAATGGAGTTCTATGCTAAAATCTGCCTTTCAGCCTCCATTTTTCAAGATGGCGGCGAAAGCGGTTGTTCCCTAACCCAAGGTTACAAATTTAGTTAGGGCTCTTAAGTCTACAATTGTGCCAAATTTCAAAACTTCTCAACCTCTTGTACCCAAAAAATACCTAATGACTGGACTAGGGGATGTCATGTAATATCCGGACGGATAGCGGATAATTTTCGGGTGTCGGCTGATATCCGGATAACGGGTAAAATCCGGATGTTTAAATGGATACCGGATTATTTGTCATCTGGTTCTCCGGAAATTAAAGCCATCCCAAGAAGACAGCATAGAGACATTAAGACTGTAGGATTTGGCTCGTTTTAGCTCGACTTGACTCGAAACTCGAGTGAATTTCGAGTCGAGTTGGAGAATATTTGCCGAGTCGAGTTGAAAGATTTCTCTTACGACTCGAGTCGAGTTTAACGAAAACTCGACTCGAACTCGCTCGTGTCCAACCCTAGTCTTCATCGGCAGCTCTTCTCCCTCGATCTCCAGTGCCCTCACGGTCAAATACATAGTTTGTCATTCCGCCACTCTACCTCCGTTGCCTTCACTCACCAGCATGTATTTCGCCATCGTTTCTTCACTTTTTGTTGTGTCGAATTAAGTTAAATATTTTTTCTCTTATAGCATTTTGTATACTTTATAATGATGTTAATGGTTGTTATGATGTATGCCCAAAGTTGACCAGGGAAAGGGGTAACTTCGGGCACACACTTTGAGACCTCGTGTCCATAGACGTCCGCAGGGGGAAGTAAGAGAGGCATCCCTGGATTTTGAAGCAAAATTTAAATTTTCCATTTATTCATTTTATTTAAGGAAATTAATTGGTGGGTTTGGAGTTCAATGTGTGTGCTCAAGAATTTAGGGCCTCTGAAAGAATCCCTGTTTGTAGCTTAAGATACAACTCTGACAGAGAAAATACCCATTTTTTTAAAAAAATTAGTTTAAACATATAGTTGTTGACATTTCAAAGACAGGAAATATATGACCAGTTGAAACTCAATTTATATAGTTCTTAAATTGAGATTCACGAGCTGAGTTGCAAGAATATTTTTAAGTCTGAAATCTGACTAAAGTCTGATATTTAAGACAAAAATGAGAAATCACCGCTCTTCTAGTTAAGTCAAACTTAAACTGGGAACGATCTCATGTATTTGCGAAAATGATGATGTATGAAACCTCTAAAAAAATACAAAATAAATAATTAAAAAATAGTAACCTCTGAGCTAAGTTCATCATTAGTTTGAAACATTAGTAATACGAGAACGCATGAGAGCATAGTAGAATAAGTATAATAAATTACGGTACGTAAATGAAAATGGTGCGTCTCATACATTGATATAATGTATGAGATGGAAATAATGAATAAATAGCATTTTGTTTTACTCATGATTTTGTTCGGGTATAAAAATACAACATCCCACCTGAACTTTGAATTTTGCCCCTTCCTGAAAAAAAAAGATGCGGACGCCCATGCTCATGCCTAGAATATTCTGTTTGTAGAGATAGTATCATTAAACACTTGAAAATTAACAGCAGATCATTCCCTTTCATTTGATGGTTAAATCATAAAAATCGCTTAATATAGAACAAAATTATTCATAATTTTGATTTTGTTTGATGTGCAAATATGCGTACTAACTTTGTTATAATTGCTTTAAAAATAATGTAACTTTGAGAGGAAAGTTGCTGTATTGGAAAAATCTGTATGTCCTTAAACTTCAAATAAGAATGTTACATCTTTGAGAAAAAAAAATCCTGTTTGTAACAAATAAACGCAATACAGAGTATAAAAAACTTCGAGATACTTCAATCAAAGAAGGTGAATCAAATAAGTGAATGCTAGAAGTTACGTATGCTTAGGATCCCTTTAAGTTAACCCGGGTATTGCATTCTCATTCTTCCTTGTGGGAGAGAAATTGACCAATGAGAAGCGCGCATTCGGCCAGATGAATTCCCCAAGATGGCGATCGCCCCTTGAACTGCTGTAAATCAGCTGTTTCGCAACGAAGTGACCACGTTGATAATGCTAAATATATGTTGTGCTATACAGAGTTATCATTAAAATATTTCCGACGGACCCACGTCAAAGTAAAATCTGATGTAATACTGTACAAATACAAATAATGAGAACGAAGTGCAAAGAAATAATACACATATATAACATAAGTGTTTATAATATATTATGCGAGGTAGGTTTATACGCGTCTTCTATACTTTTTTAAGAAATAATTATTACTTAACATTTCACTTTTATTATTGATCTATTATTCAATGGCAATACGAAAATACTTATTTATTTGACCATGCAATGCCTGATATTTGCAATCCCAATATGTTGCTTTTTATATGCATTTATGTGGATCACAATGTTTACGTTTCATTTCTATAAATCTTTTCCGTCGCTTTTCTGTTAGTAGGCCTATGGATTGTTAGTGCTGTTACCGCCCATAAACTCATTTTATCTATCTATGGATTGTGTTTGCACGCTGCGGTAATCGATCGATATCGAACTACTCCTGAGAGTGAATCGAATCTGTGATATTACAGATTCGAGTCACCATCACTTGCAACTATGAACTGTGTATGCGTTAAACTATATTTGTTCCGGCGAATATATTGGTTCTGATATCTTTCCAATTCAGCGATCTTGTAATATTATCAACGAATGAGAATAGGCTTCTTTCATTTTCCCTTGACAGTAGCCTCCTGAAAATTAATATTTCCTATAAAAAGTGTGGTTCTTATTTCCGTCTAAGCAACGGTGATGATTGTGTTCACAAATGTGGGAAAACTATTTTCTCTAACAAGACGGCTTATAAGTTTAAAATACGATGCTGTGAAAAACGATCAATTCATGGCACTCGAATTAAATAAAATTCAAAATACTAGTAATTTCGAAATATTCACTTAAATTTGGAGACAGTGCAGTGCTTACGTGATTTAAGGTCCTTTAGACAGTTAATGAATAAATATAAGTGGTACACTATAGTGTTTCTGCTTCCAACACTGATATTTGTTTTTCATGCAGCTAATTATTACTACACTTACTTCATCGGTATTAATTAGTTTCGACCTTTCACATAATTATCTTTTCTTATTTAATTCTAACACTTCTTCAAAAATGCATAATTTACTGTTACGTTAGTTTTAGGTTGAGGATAGATAAGATTTAACTTCTTGTACACGATTTGAATTGGTAATTAAAGTGTCATTATTCGGTTACCAACTTCTCTTTAAAAATTAGTGGTTTTTGACAGTTCCGATTCACTGCTCCGGGTCAGGGTGATTTGAATCTGTGATATCACTTATCACATATTGAATTCACCGTTACTTCCGGCAGTGATTCGGACTATGTACCCGCCCGTTAATCTGTATTCCCCCCTTAAAATGTAACAATTAGTTCATTATTTGACAATTATTTTAATTTTCATGACACAAAAGCAACGTGAACAGTCTTGTTTTTCATTGTAATTAGTCCTGGTACTGTTGGAACAAATACAGTTTAACGCGTAATCTATCTGTTTTTTTAATTATTTTTGAAGAATTAATGCATATAGTGTAGCATGTACGCGGTGCGTCCGGATCATAATAGTAACAACTATCGTAAAGCAACGTTTAAAATGGTGGCGTCCTATCGGGTATAAGGAAAAGAACCGAACCGATCTTTTCTAACCTAACCTAACCCTTCGTAACTAACTTATTAATAATAGAAATGAGAATATAAAAATGTTATTGACAGAAAAAATGAAGATAAACTACAACTTGAAATATTACAAGCTCTCGAGTGGTTACTATTATGATCGCGTACTGTACACGGTTCATTTGATTCAGTCTCATAGCTCGTGTTCACATTGACAATAAAGAGATTCAATTGATGCTTTTGCTGTGAAACTGTTAAAGGCCAGCCCTCACAGAGCTCCTCGCATCAAGATTATTCACGCGCCAAAAGTAAATTTGTTAAGTTTTTTTTTTCGCGCAAACAGTTCTTTTAATCTTACAAGAAAAACTGATACTGAAATTATTTTTAAATACGCTAAAATTAACTTTTGCTGCGTTGCCTAAACTATAAACAATAGATGGCTGGATTTACAAGGCACTTTATTTGCCCCCCACCCTTCCAATTGTATCTTTCTGTGCTTTCAGTAACTTGCTTTGAGAATGTTTATAGATTTGTGTGAAGAATTATTAGAAATATTTAGGTAGTACATATTCCTTTAAAATAAAATGTAATGTATACTATAATCGCTTTTTTCAGTAATAAATAGATAAAAGAAAGGTAGTAACGTCGGGGACTTCGGAGAAACAATGGTTAGGCACGTGTGTTCGAACCCTACGGTCGACCAGCCTGTCTGAAGTTTTCCAGGTTTTTCCTCAGTTTTACCCGGCGAATGTCAGGATGCCACTTTAAGAAAGGCCCTGGTCGATACCTTCCTCATTCTCTACCTAGCCCATTCCGGTCTGAGCCAAAAACCTTAAATAAAATTGAAAAATCGTATAAATCGCAATGATTTCTTATAATTATGGGGACTTTTGCAACCAAAACTTTTCCAATTAACTTTTCATTTTCTCTCTAAACCGTTACGTTAACCGAATTTATATAATTCGATTACGTTAAGATGCGAAGCACGCCTACTAATAACCTGTGATATAATGATTTCTTAAAGTTGATGGAATTATTGCGACCAGAAAAATTTCCATTTCCTCCCTATTCTGTAGCCTATTACGATGCTAACGAGATCTCTTAATAAGCTCAGACGTTATGATTTCCTAAAGTTAAGGGAGTTTTAACAACCAAAATTTCCCTTTCACTTCCCGTTTTCTGCACACCATTATTCCAGCCAAATTTATGTAAATCTGTGGTCAATTTCGATATGAAAAAAGAAACTTCCTAATAATCTCCGACGTTATTATTTCTAAAAGATGAGGGAATTTTTTTAAACCCAAATTTTCCCTTTTGTCTCATTTTCTCTCTATATCGTTATGACAACCGAATTTAGCTAATTGTGCGGTATATTATGACTCGCACCAGTCATAATAAATTCCAACATCATGATTTCTTAAGGTGAGGAAATTTTTGCAACAAAAAATGCCCTTTTTCTATATTTTTACCATGAAGCATACCGGGATCATATCATTCCATGGTAAATTAAAATTCGAACCAGGTCGTATTTATTGTTCTGTGACAGATCCAGAGCTGTACCCATGTAAACAGGACCGATCGAACAGAGATAAATCCCTTTGTTTTGGCCACGCCTATTTTTCAAAAGTTTCCCATTTTAAAGCATTGTGTATTGTTTACATACATCTCGAAAATGGCGTTGGGGCAGTATATCGGATAGAGGGACTCTAGTATACCTCGATAGTAGCGACAGTTACGGCCAGTCCTGGTATCTTCAGTTTCTAACTAAGGATATTCTAATAGAGGATATGCAATTTTGTCAAGAACATGATGCCAAACGCAACAGCATAGTCCCGTCCAGTTATCCCACTTACTCCAGTCAAAAACGTTGTTTTCGACTAACAAAGATGGCAACAAGTTCTCTGGTTGTTCGCTAACCAATCAGGTACTTCTCCTTGGTCGATGCTCAGTTGTTTCTTGGCTTCACTCTTTCTCTGAGCCTGAAATAGCTATCAACCGTCATTCTCTATCTGCGTACCTGAACGAAGAAGAAGAAGAATTGTGAGTACCTTGGAAGAACTCTTTTACCTCGTACAGACGAAAATGGATATAATATCGAGAGAAAACAAAACATAAGTTTAGAAGGCAAGATGAGATAAAGAACAATCTAATTCTGAAGAATATAAAAGACTATGATTCAATATAGAAAATAAACAATATTAAATTTATGAAACGTTCTTTATGAAACATCAGGACTATTATAGTCAATCTAAGATACATGAAAACTGGAGGTACAAATGATCCAAAGAACATTTTGCCTTTAAATTTAAACCAAATTGCACAGAAGCATACTGGTACGGAGAAAATAATCACGGAAAGTATTGTGACCCTCCGCACCATCGGGTTTGCACATCATATCTTACCCTCTCCCCTTCTCTTTTGAGTGTTTCCCTTCGTTTTTGAAACTCGGTTAGTTCAGAGACCAAGGTTCTATTTTTCTTTAGCTGGCACCGGCTCAGTTGAAAGTGATTTAACTCGCCCAAGTGTAAAGAAACCGACCCTATCTGGTTATCTCCTTCATTGCTGAAAAGTCGGGGTTTAAATCTTTATTATTTTATTCTTTTATTACTTATTTATTCTTTGAGTGTCTTATTGTCTTATATTCTTCATAAAATTTTCTTTCGTTTTAATTTTCATAAACAAGCTTTAAGCTTGGATTATTAAATTTTTTTCGATGTGTTATTTAGCATGTTGGCCACGGCCCTTTTTCTTCATTGTTTCCGGTTAGATTGTCGCCTCTGACTGGCTAGTTCCCGATAGATACAGTTCAATAAGGTCGACGGATAGTGAAGGTTGTTATATTAACGGTTGCGTTTGGAAAATGCAACGAAGTGTATTTTATAGTTCATAAATAATAAAGCAGCATCTACAGTTGGAGAAAACAAACAGTACCTGGTTTCTACGACCTCAGCAAGTTGTAGGTATATATTGTATCCTGCAGTTCGGTTTCATCTTCCATGTTAGCCGAGACAGAAAGTGGACGAGGGGTATTTCATGGTGGTTTGTTGCGTGTGTGGAGTGATTTTATTCGTGTGCAGTGTTTCTTTTCTTCGTTTTTCTTTCAAATAAATATAATTCACTGTGAGTCTGAAACCCCTCTTTTCAGTGTGTGTGAAAGTGATATAGTGTACCTTCAGCATGTCAGTGGTGTGATTCTCTTTTGGAGATATGTGTGAATTAAATATGTCCGTTTAATTTGGTTGGCCTACGGGGTCAGGTATCCAGACCTACGTATGTTTGATTAATAGTTCAAAATTCCTTCTCTCAGAAATCCTGCTCTGTTTCACATATATTTAGGAAGCTAATTTCAGTATGGTAACCTTGTTTTGAGGTTATAGAAATTCACACCTTGCACTTTGAGTGATGCTACGTTTAGAAATGCACGTCCCATTTCCTTGTCAGCATTTCTGATTGTTCGTTTTTGGAAATTGGTGGCTTAAATGCATGATGATTTCGATAGAGATGTTCGCATTAGTTAACCGTTGAATTATAAAACGTATCGCAATGTTTTATTTCGGGTACAAAGTCTTCGTTACTTTCGATATCAGTAAGCCAATCTATGTTAATAGAAATTGTGTTTTTGAAAATTTACCTAACCTAAACTACAGTTCATGTCTATATTATTAAACTGGCGTTTAGGTTGTGTTAGTTTAAAAGTGTAAATACGTACTAATTTTGATAATAATTTGGAATATTAAAGCTAAATTCTGCCCAGTAAATCGTTTTCACAGAAAGAAATATTTCGTTTTGTGATAGAATTTTAGTTTTAACTGCGCCTAAGTATAGAATGCCTAACCTAATTTTTGGAAACCGTAATATCTTATTTCTTTGGAAAATAATGTGTGTGAAATTGTGGCTCTGCTTAGAAGTAGAGCGTTACTGTAAATTTCTGATTTATTATCTGTTATGTGAAATTAACTATACCTTTCGGAAACACGTTCAGATGTGCTATTTCTTCAGAAACTATTTTTTTTAGCGTAATACAATAATTAAAATTTTTGCATTTCGTTTGTTTCTCTAAGTAAAATTAATACATTTTTCCAGATATTCCTTGTGTGAAGGTTTTTATTAAGAGGTAGGTAGCTTTCCATCATAGTGGTATTGTTGCTTGATGGTTCACAACTTTTCGTTATGTCAGTCCGCGGAGTGATATTTTTCTACTTGTATATGATAAAAAGGTTCAAATGAAGTTAGGTTCGGGTGTGTTGATCAGATATTTAAGTAAATTTAAGAGAATTGTCAAATCAGTTAAGTTTATACAAATTTCGCGATCAATGCTAACTTGCGCGTGGCTGCGTTGAGGCTTGTACATTTTAGTGACTAAACGTTCAGTAGGTCTGGCCCTCAGGTCTTCGTGTACTGGGTGTAGAATGTGTGGTTTAAGTTTGTAGGAACGAAGTAGGATGTTGGATGTTCGAATGAAGTTGCAGTTTTGGTTTTGGGTAGCGCGCACAGGCGCCCCCATCGCCAAACTTTTCTTAAAGTGTCGAAGTGCAAGGGTCGAGTACTGTTCCAAGGACGGGAACTGGGTTCAACCTGGATTTATATAGTTCGATGTTGCGTTTTGTTTTTTCGCGTTTATGGAAAGTAATTTTTGGTGAAGGCGATGAGAGTGGAAGCTGAATAAGATGGAATGAGATGTGGACTAACCGGCCTGCTCGACGACAAAATGGGGATCTCTGAATAGTAACCCAGTTACAGAAGATAACTAAAATAGCGTCTTGAGTTCTAGATATTTCTCGTCCACTCTTCGATTGCTTTTTTTTTCGCATGTTTTATCTTGAGGTTTTCTTTCATCCTTCTTCTGCATGTCTTTAATGAGGAAAGTGCTCGGAGAAGGCAGATTTGGGAATCTGATGGATATTTTGAGTACAGTTTCCTGCGGGATGTTCTCGCCGAAGGTTTTCCCTTTTTTCCTTTGGTTTTTTTCTTCGTGTTTTAGCCTTCTGCTATTCGCCAACTTCTGCGCATTTTGGTACTTCTTTTCGTATTTCTTTCATGCATGCTTCGTGTTCTCGAATAGTGCGTATTTTGTCTTTCATGGGCACTATACTGAAGTAAGGAACGGAAGGGTAGGTACCCGTCTTGTCTTCAGGTTCGATAGCGGCTCTTTTGTTTTTTGTGCCCTCTGCTGTGGTGTAATGTTGGTTTTTCTCCCGGGTAGGTTTTCCTCGTTATATGAAGTTTTGGGTAATCCCCTTTGGGGCAGCAGGGCACCGTTACCCCACTGCCTGCTTTTGTCTCTGTCTTCCTCCAGGGGAGAGTCGGACATTACAAGAGCTTTACAGAGATGATAGGTGTGGGCGAATCTCTGCCAACTTTGATTTTGGTTTCCACAAACATGAAAAATACATTTTTAAGGATGGGGTCAATTTTATCAGTTTTGGTAACTTAGATCCTTTCTTCTTCTTAAAATGACACGCGTCACTCAGTTTGGAACAGAATTTTAAAATTGAAAAATGAAAAATGAATATATATATATATAAAATGAAAAATGTACAAATATTTCATTGCTGTGCCCTTGCGTTATTCATCCAGTACAATTTGATAAAGTGGATAATATGCAATAGTTGGGATTAAATTAAACTTATAGGATCCACGTTACACCAATATTATGGTAACTAGAGATCTGATGGATATTTTAAATCAGAAAATCTTATTTTCTTCACTGAAAAGCAGAAAATGCTAAAAGTTATAAACAATTGTTGGTATGTTTTTATCATTTTTGTAAAAAATTATCAATTAGCTTACTTTGATAGTGTGATGTTTACTTAAGATATTAGCATTATTTCACTTCTGTGGAATTGGTAAAACTTAATGTAGGAGGAAAAAGCTAATCTGGGAGCGGTGCCGTATGTCTACATCAGAAGTTGATTGATTGTGTAGCAGTTTGCAATGTTATCTAAACTATGCTGTAGTTTCATGGCATTTTCAACATAATTAATTTTAGCATATATTTTGAGATCATCCGCAAATAGCTATTTTTCATTTTCAGGTATGAATTCCGGGCGATTAGTAATAATAAAAAAAAAGCAATGGTCCAAGATTTGAGCCTTACGGGACTTCCTACAGAGCTGTGTATTCATTAGATTTTTATTCTTCAGATTGTCTGCGATTAGTTAAATAAGATTACATGAACCTAACCAAGGAACGGGAGAAGTGATAATGATTTAATTTACCGAATAATGTATTGTGATTTACTCTATCAAGGCCTTTTCAAGGTCGATCTAAATCACATTAACTTGTTTTCCTTCATCCAAACATATTGGTATAAAATCGGTAACAATTGGAAAGTTTGCTACCGTGGATTTGTGTGTAACAAAGCCATATTGTTTAGTTGAAATAACTGACTTCACGTGATTAATAATCCGCTCATATAAAATGTGTTCAAAGACTTAGGCAAATTCTGATAACATTGCTATAGGCCTATAGTTGGTAATTTATCGCCTGTCATTAGTTTTAGACTAACTAACGGACAAACTAACGCAGATTTCCATTTGTCAAGGAAAGTAAATGTTTTTAGGTGCTAAATATCAATAGTGGATATTTAAACATATCAATACATCCTTTGACTAGATAGGAGGGTATGCCGTTAGATCGAACTGTTGTTTTTTATTGTAGATTCTTTATATTTTCTATTTCACTCAAATGTATTTGGTCAACAGACAGTATTCCGATTTCTTCGCACTCTCTCATTATTATCAAAATCATAGAACCGCTGAGAAGAGGATACAAATACTGACTGGAAATACTGTGCAAATGTGTTAGCTATTTCTTCAGTGTTATACAAATTCTGTCCTTGAAGTTTTAATATATTTGGAGGAAGATGTTTTATTTTTGATAAATTTCCATAGTTGGCCTGGATCACTATTGATATTATTTTCAGAATTTGATATAATACTTTATATGCTTTTCTAATGCCTTTCTTCACTTCCCTAAGCAATCTAACAAATTCCTGATAGTAAGGCTTGGGCTTTCTATGATAGATTGATTTAACCTTGAGTGCTAATAATATCTTTAGTGAACCAGTACTGATACTTTGGGACAGAGTCTCTTTCACAGGGTTTCGTGTCAAATATTTCACAAATAATACCATAAAGTTTATAACCAAGTCATTAACATTATTATGCTGTTTTAAGTATTCCTAATCAAGTTCGAGTAGATCCCTATATAACATAATAACTATATAACATAATAGTATTCCCGAAACTGTAACAAAAATATTGTTCTTTTGTTTTATTTTTGTAATTCCTTGGTTATATATATTTATTACATAAGCTGGATGATGGGGGGTCTAACGGTACTAGCGGAATTTATTTCCTCTTGACTTCAAAGTTTTTTAGATTTGAAAGAAACAAATCTAATTTACGATTATTCTGATTAACCACATTGTTTAATGATTTAAGATCATAAAAGATTATGAAATTAAATAAGTTCCTGCATTTATCTGAGCTATTTTCAAAATCGAAATCAATACCGGAAAAGGATGGTAGATTGAAGTCTCAACCAGAAGAATATGACTACCTTGTGGACAATTTGACTCAACACGCGGAAATAAATCATCATACAAATCTCATCCTTAATTTGGTTCAAAATATACTGCACAGACAAAGAATGGTTCCCTCCCTACTGTACTTTTGGCAATAACACATTCATAATGATCATCACAGCTGTTCAATAAAACAACAATAATTTTCAGGAGCAACAACAACAATCCCTCCCCACTTTGATTTTCCAGATTATTTAACATTGCGATCTTGTCTCAAAACAGTGTATCTAGTATGCTAGTATGCAACTGTTTTGCTAGTATAATTGTAAATGTTTCCTTGTTCCTCTGATTCTGATATATGTTTAGGATTTGTTTACAAACTTCACTGCTTTTTGGTAAAGAAAACTTACCATAACCCTTTCTGTATTCCTTCGGTCAAACTCTACAGTTGAGGATAAAAACAGTAAAAACAGCGGATGTCGTCATCACCTGCGACGTCATACTGACAGACACCGACGCCACCCACTGTAAGTACAACGACCAAACTACCATTTGCCAGGTCCTAGCGTGGTGCATTGGTATGACGTTGGCTTATTAATAGAAAAAACGGGTTCTAATCCCGGCGGGGGCGAGATTGTTTCTTCTTTTTTCTTTCAAAATGTATTTTTATAACTTCATATTCATTATAAATATGTTTTGGCATAAAAATAGAGGCTACTGAAAGCTAGGATATATCTTAATAAAGCAGGGCTGGATGCACGCCGAGCGAAGCAAGGTGTACAAGTTGGGAATGGTGCGTGCGAAGGAGGCTGGCCGGCGTGAACCCCGGGAAGGTGTAGCTCCCGATTAACGGTGACCATACGTTAAAGTGCTGTTAACATTCTATTCCACTTTTATTTTAGGTGCGGTAATGTATCTGTACATTTTCCACTCTCAAATTCCGAGCATGATGACAACTTCAGCCGTTTTTACTATTATAATCGCCACGTAAACTCTGCTTCTAGGCTGAATCACGGTTGGACGCATTGCTTCTTTCCAGATGATGTAGATGCAGCTGTACTTTGGTCAACTTCTGGAGATTTATTTTGATGATTTCTTATGACACATTTTCAATTTTTTTGACATTATCAAGAGTGTACGGCCTATTGTTTATATTCTGAGGAGGTGAAGATACATTTTTTGTTTTGTGCTCGCTTTTGAATTATTTAAGGCCTCTTGGCATTTTGGCTTAGCACGGAGGTAATGGCTAGAAAAGATACAAATGAAGGCCTTGTTTATGGTATCATCCCGACATTCTCCCAGTGAAACTTAAGGAAACTGGAAAACTTCACCCGAGATGGTCGGTCGCGGGGTTTGGACCCGCGTACCTACCCATTGTCGACCCGAAGTCCGCTCGTGCACTACGAGGGCTGAGTTTCTGTCTGCTTTATTGGTAGCAATTACCAGAATCCATTCATCATATTATATATTTTATGCTGGCGTGCGCGCCTGAATAGTGTGTTAGTTATACTCTTTTTTGTCAACAAATTTCTGGTCACCCTATTTATCATCACCATGGGTTTGCTATCGTATTCATTGGCAGCGCTTCTCCCTCGATCTCCAGCGCCCTCACGGTCTAATACAGAGTTGGTCATCCCGCCACTCTACCTCCGTTGCCTTCACTCACCAGTATGTATTTCGCCATCGTTCCCCCACTTGTTGTTGTGTCGAATCAAGTTACATATTTTCTCTCTTATACCATTTTGTATACTTTATAATGATGTTAATGGTAGTTATGATATGTTAATGGTAGTTTGCCCAAAGTTGACCCCCGGTTTCGAGACCTCATATCCATGGGCGTCCGCAGCGGGAGGTAAGGGAGGCATTTGCCCATTCCTGGATTTTGAAGCTGACTGTAAATTTTCCATTTATTCATTTTATTTAAGGAAATTAATTAGTCTGATTTGTATTTATATTTGTATTAACGAGACTGTTGTTCAGTATATAAAGTTTCTGTTATTTGTTCGGAAACATTCTTAGTAACTACAATAGTCTCTCCAAGTTAGTGATATTCCTAGCAAATTCTGGAGATAAGTGGAGTTTTTGAGTTTTTATTAGTCTTTACGTGTATAAGGTTTGAAGTTCAAGGTGTGTGCTCAAGATTTTAGAGGCTGCGGAAGAATCCCTGTTTGTAGCTTATTATTCAACTCTGACAGAAGAAATAACAAATCTTTTCAAATAATTTGGAACATTTAATTGTTGATATTTCAAAGACAGGAAATGTATATGACCAGTTGAAACTCAATATATATAGTTCTTAAATTGAGAATTAAGAGCTGAGTTGTAAGAATATTTTTAGGTCTGAAATCTGACTAAAGTCCAGTATTTAAGACAAAAATGAGAAATCACCGTTCTTCTAGTTACGTCAAACTTAAACTTTTAACGATTTAATGTATTTGCGAAAATAATTATGTTCGAGACCTCTTTGAAAATAGAAAATAAATAATTAAAAAAATACTAACCTCTGAGCTAAGTTCATCATTAGTTTGAAACATTGGTTATACGAGAACGCATGTGAGCACACTATAGAATAAGTATAATAAATTACGGTACGTACATGAAGATTGTGTGTCTCATACATTGATATAAAGTATGAGATGGAAATAGTGATTAAAAACGCATTTTGTTTTACTCATGAATTTGTTCGGGTTTAAAGATACAACATCCCACCTGAACTTTGAATTTTGCCCCTTCCTGAGAAAAAATCTACGGACGCCCATGTTGATGCCCAGAGTATTCTGTTTCTAAAGATAGTACTATTGAACACTTGAAAATTAAGTTTATTATAATTGTTTTGAAAATAAAGTATACTTGACAGGAAAGTTGCTGTATTGGAAAAATCTGTATGTCCTTGAACATCAAATAAGAATGTTACATCTTTGAGAAAAAAGCCTGTCTGTAACAAATAAACTCAATACAGAGTATTTGAAACATTTTACAGTAACTTCGTAACCACAGTGCTGTGCTTTATTGTTCATGTTACAGCTAACTTGAAGCAATCAAGTAAAGCAACCTGTTTAGAGGGTAGGATGAGATAAATAGCAATCTAATTCTGAAGATTATAAAACACTATGATTCAATATAGAAAATAAACAGTATTAAATTGATCGAGCAATCTTTATGAGACATCAGAACTATTATAGTCAAACTAAGATACATGAAAACTGGAGGTACAAATGATCCAAAGGACAGGTTGCCTTTAAATTTAAACCAAATTGCACAGAAGCATACTGGTACGGGGAAAATAATCATGGAATGTACAGTGACCCCCCGCAGCATCATATCACGTGATCACGTCATATCTTACCCTCTCCCCTTTTTTTTCGAGTGTTTTCTTTTCCTTCTTTTTTGAAACTCGGTTTTTCAGAATCGAAGGTGAGATTTTTCTTTAGCCGACATCGGCTCAGTTGAAAGAGTTTTAATTCGAAAAGTGTAAATAAACTGACCCTATCCGGTTATCTCCTTCATTGTTGAAACGGCGGGGTTTTATTTTTTATTATTTTCTTCTTTTATTACTTAGTTATTCTTTGAGTATTTTATTGTCTTATATTCTTCATCAAATTTTCTTTCGTTCTAATTTTCATAAAGAAGCTTTAAGCTTTGATTATTGAATTTATTTCTCTGTATTAGTTAGGATGTTTGGCCACGGTACTTTTTGTTTCTTTGTTTCGGGGTAGATTCTCGCCTCTGAATGACTAGTTACCGACAGAAACAGTTTAATGCGGTCGACGGATAGTGAAGGTTGTTATAAAACGGCTGCGTTTAGAAGTTACATACTAAGTCTAATTATTATAAAACCAAGTATTTTTTATAGTTTATAAACAATAAAGCAGCATCTACAGTTGGAGAAAACTGAGTTTTCGCTTTAACTGAGTCAAACTATAGAATACCTAACCTAATTTTTGGAAACCAAAATGTCTTAATAATGTGTGTGAAATTATGGCTCTGCTTGGATGTAGAGAGTTACAGATTTATTAAATGTTATGTATAATTAACAATGTCTTTCGAAAACACATTTACATGTGCTAAAGTATGTCTTCAGAAACTATTTTTTCCAGCGTAATTCAATGATCCAACTTCTTGCATTGCGTTTGTTTTTCTTAAGTAAAATATATACATTTTTCCAGATATTCCTTGTGTGAAAGTTTTTAGTAAGAATTAGGTAGTTTATCATCATAGTGGTATTGTTGCTTGATGGTTTTGAACCTTTCGTTATGTCAGTCCGCGGCGTGATATTTTTCTATATGTATATGATAAAATGGTTAAGATAAAGTTAGGTGCACTGGCGCCCCCACTGCCGACCTATTTGTACAGTGTTGAAGTACAAGGGTCGAGTACTGTCCCAAGGACGGGAACTGGATTCCGCCTGGAGGTATATAGTTCGACGTTACCTTCTGTTTTTTCGTATTTATGGAAAGTGAGTTTTGGTGAAGGCGATGAGAATGGTAGTTGAATAAGGTGGAATGAGTTGTGAACTGACCGGCCTGCTCGACGACTTAATGGGAACCACTGAATAGTAACCCTGTTACAGTAGATCACTAAAATAGCATCTTGAGTTCTAGATATTTTCTCGTCCATTCTTCGATTGCTTTTCTTTTGCGCATGTTTTATCTTCAGGTTTTTTCTTTCCTTCTTCTGCATGTCCTTAATGAGGATAGGGCTCGGAGAAGGCAGATTATGGAAGCTGATAGATATTTTGAGTACAGTTTCCTGCGGGATATTCTCACCGAAGTCTACCCTCTCTTTCTCTTTGGGTTTTATCTTCGTGTTTTAACTTTCTGCTATTCGCCATCTTCTCTGCGTTTTTGGCACTTCTTTTCGTATTTCTTTCATGCATGCTTCGTGTTCTCGACTAATGCGTATTTTGTCATCGATGGTACAGTGCTGAAGCAAGGCACCGAAGGGTAGGTACCCGCCTTGTCTTCAGGTCCGATAGCGGCACTTTTGATTTTTGTGCCTTCTGTGGTGGTGTAATGTAGGCTTTTCTTGCGGGTCGGTTTTGCTACGTTCTAGGAAGTTTTGAGTAATGCCTCACTGTCTGCTTTTGTGTCTGATAACTTCCTCCGGGGAGAGAGTCGGACATTACAAAAGCTTTACAGAAGTGATAGGCGTGGGCGATTCTTTCCCAACTCTGATTCTGGTTTCCACAAACATGAAAAATTCATTTTTAAAGATGCTGTCATTTTTATCACTTTTCGTAACTTAGAACCTTTATTATGCGTCACTCAGTTTGAAACAGAATTTTAAAATTAATCTACAGTATAAAATGAGAAATGTATAAATCTGTCATTGCTGTTCCCTTGCGTTATTCATCCAGTACAATTAGATAAAGTCGATAATATGCAATAGTTGGGATTAAATTAAACTTATAGGATCCACGTTACACCAATATTATGGTAACTAGAATTCTGATGGATATTTTAAATCAGAAAATCTTATTTTCTTCACTGAAAAGCAGAAAATGCTAAAAAATTATATACAATTGTTGGTATCGCATTATTATGTTTGTAATAAAAAATTATCAATTAGCTTACTTCGATAGTGTGATGTTTACTTAAGATATTAGCATGGTTTTACTTCTATGGCATTGGTATAACTTAATATAGGAGGAAAAAAACTAATCTGGGAGCGGTGCCGAATGTCTACATCAAAAGTTAATTGATAGTGTAGCAGTTATCAATGTTATTTAAACTATGGTGTAGTTTTATGGCATTTTCAACATAATTGATTTTAGCATATATTTTGAGATCATCCGCGAATAGAACTTTTTCATTTTCAGGTATGAATTCCGGGAAATTATTAATAAACAAGAGAAATAATAGTGGTCCAAGATTAGAGCCTTAGGGGACTTTTGACAGAGCTGTATATTCACTAGATTTTTTTCTTCAGATTGTCTGCGATTAGTTAAATAAGAGGACATGAACCTAACCAAGGACCGGGAGAAGTGATAAATGATTTAATTTACCGAGTAATATATTGTGATTTACTCTATCAAGCGCCTTTTCGAAGTCGATATAAATCAAATCAACCTGCTTTCCTTCATCCAAACAGTTTTCTATAAAATCTGTAAGAATTAAAATGTTTGTTACTGTGGATTTATGTGAAAGAAAACCATGTTGTTTAGTTGAAATAACTGACTTCACGTGATTAATAATCCGCTCATATAAGATGTGTTCAAAGACTTTGACAAAGTCTGGTAACATTGCTATATGCCTATAGTTGTTAATTTCTCGCCTGTCATTAGTTTTAGATATTGGACAAACTAACGAAAATTTCTATTTGTCAGGGAAAGTAAATGTTTTTAGGTGCTAAATATCAATAGTGGATATTTAAACATGTCAATACATCCTTTGACTATATAGGAGGGTATGCCGTTAGATCCAACTGTCGTTTTGGATTTTAGATTCTTTATATTTTCTATTTCACTCAAGTGTATTTGGTCAACAAACAGTATTCCGAATCCTTCGCAACCTCTCTCATTATCAACAAAATCATAGAACCGCTGAGAAGAAGATACAAATACTGACTGGAAATACTGTGCAAATGTGTTGGCTATTTCTTCAGTGTTATACAAATTCTGTCCTTAATTTTTAATATATTTGGAGGCAGATGTTTTATTTCTGATAGATTTCCATAGTTGGCCTGGATCACTATTGGTATTATTTTCAGAATTTGATATAAAGGCTTTATATGCTTTTCTAATGTCTATCTTGACTTCCCTACGCAATCTAACACACTCCTGATACTAAGTTCATTCTATGATAGATTGATTTAACCTTGAGTTTCCTAATAATGTCTTTAGTGAACCAATACGGATAATTTGGGACAGAGTTTCTTTTACAGGGTACGTATTTGTCAAATATTTCATAAATAATATCATAAAGTTTACTCACCAAGTCATTAACATTATTATGCTTTTTTAAGCATTCTCAATAAACTTCCAGCAGTTCCGTATATAATATCTGGTGTAGTAAAAGTAATCCATTATTTTTGCATGGCATTGAAGGCTTGACTTACCATAGTTAGAATGATCCGATTTAGGTCACATATGCGCCGTTTTGTTCGAGAACGTGTTGCCATTTGGAAGGTAATATCATGATGCCTCTCTCATAGAAGCCCTTGTCCCTATTGGCAAAAAATTGAGACAGTCGATTTTCACAAGCCTCTCTTGAAGCGAATTTTTCACCAGCAAACGTGTTCGCCATGGACAGGAACAGATGGTAATCACTCGGTGCCAGGTCCGGACTATAAGGTGGATGCATAAGAACCTCCCAACCAAGCTCCCGGAGCTTCTGGCGAGTCACTATCGATGTGTGTGGCCTGGCGTTGTCCTGGTGGAACACAATGCCTCTCCTATTGGCCAAAGCTGGGCGCTTCTGGGCGATTGCTGCCTTCAGACGGTCCAATTGTTGACAGTATAGTTCCGAGTTAAGGGTTTGGCCGTAGGGGAGCAGCTCATAGTAGATAATTCCCTGCCAATCCCACCAAACACACAGCAAAACCTTCCTGGCCGTCAATCCTGGCTTGGGCACCGTTTGCGCCGGCGCACCGCGCTTCGACCACGACCGTTTTCGCGTGACGTTGTCGTAAGTGATCCACTTTTCATCACCAGTCACCAACCGCTTCAGAAATGGGTCGCTTTTGTTGCGATTCAGCAGCGATTCGCAGATGGAAATTCGGTCCATGAGGTTTTTTTGCGTTAACTCGTGTGGCACCCATACATCAAGCTTCTTTTTGTATCCAGCCTTATGCAAATGGTTCCACACGGTTTTTTGTGCAATGTTTAGCTCTTGGGCAATCGAAACAGTGCTTACATGACGGTCGGACGCGACAATGTCCATGATTTTATCGACATTTTCGACAGATGGCCTTCCAGTGCGTGGTACATCTTTGACGTCAAAATTACCGGCACGGAATCGACGAAACCAAAATTGCGCGTGATTGGCTGTTACAGTATCAGGACCATAAACACTATTCACATTTGCAGCCACCTGGCTTGCGTTTTCGCCTTTATCGAAGAAAAACTGTAAAATATAGCGTATTTTCTCTTTGCTGGTGTCCATTTTGACGCGCGCTCACACAACACTGAGTCAACTCATCACAACTATCTGAACAGTGCTTGTAGTACGCAATCTCATCGTTTGAACACCATCTCGTTGAACCCGATCGGACTTACACAACGCAAGCTACAGATCACTGAAGACATCTATTGGCAAAATAATCGATTACTTTTTACTACACCATATATAATAATATAAGCATTCCTGAAACTATAACAAAAAATATTGTTCTTTTGTATATTTTTTGTAATTCTTTGGTTATATATATTTATTACATAAGGTGGATGATAGGGAGTCTAACGGTACTAGCGGAATCAATTTCCTCTTGACTTCAATATTTTCTAGATTTGAAAGAACCAAATCCAGTCTACAATTAATGTGATTCACCACATTGTTTATTGATTTAAGATCATAAAAGTTATGAAATTAAATAAGTTCCTGCACTTATCTGAGCTATTTTCAAAATCGAAATCAATACCGGAAAAGGATGGTAGATTGAAGTCTCAACCAGAAGAATTTGACTACCTTGTTTACAATTTGACTCAACACGCGGAAATAAATCATCATACAAGTCTATTCCTGAATTTGGTTCAAAATATACTGCACAGACAAACAATGGTTCCCTCCCTACTGTACTTTTGGCAATAACACATTCATAATGATCATCACAACTGTTCAATAAAAAAACAATAATCTTCAGGAGCAACAACAACAATCCCTCCCCACTTTGATTTTCCAGATTATTTAACATTGCGATCTTGTCTCAAAACAGTGTATCTATTGTCAAATATTTCACTGCCATAATGTGTTTCATTGGTTCAAGTTTCAGTGATTGTAATTACATCATAATAATTTGGTAGAAGATTACAGAAAAATTCCTTTGTTTTTTCCCGTAAAGATCTAGTGTTTTGCTAATATAATTGAAAATGCTTCCTTGTTGCTCTGAGTCTGAGATATGTTTGGGATTTGTTTACACGCTTTACTGCTTTTTGATAAAGAAAACTTACCCTAACCCTCTCTGCATTCCTTCCGTCAAACTCTGCAGTTGAGGATAAAAACAGCGGAAGTCGTCATCACCTGCGACGCCATACTGACAGGCTCCGACGCCACCCACTGTAAATACAACGACCAAACAACCATTTGCAACGTCCTAGCGTCGTGCATTGGTAAGACGTTGGCTTACTAAATAGAAAACCCGGGGTTCGAACCCCGCGGGAGAGAGATGTTTTCCTCCTTTTGCTTTCAAAATATATTTTTATAAGTTCATATTTATTATTAATAATTACTTTGGAATAAAAATCGCTCGGTGTGCAAGGTGAAACTTTGCATACGAAGGGAGCTGGGCGGCGTGAGCCGCGGGCAGGCACTTCCTGCGGTTGACGGTGGGCATACGCAAAAGTACTGTTATCATTGTATTTCACCTTTATGTTAGGTGCGGTAATGTATCTTTACATTTTCCACTCTAAAATTCCGAGTGCGAGACGCTCGTCGAGGGTGATGACAACTCCAGCCGATTTTACTATTATAATCGCCACGAAAACTCTGCTTCTAGGCTGAATCACGGTTGAACGCATTGACCTGTTCACTTGCTTCTTTCCAGATGACGTAGATGCAGCTGTACTCTGGTGAACTTCTGAAGACGGTGTTGCAACTTAATGAGATTTATGTTGATAATTTTTTATGGCACATATTCATTTTGTGAGACCATCAAAAGTTTACGGTCTATTTTTTATATACAGCGTCTCATATTGAAGCTTCCCACGATCTCGTCTTGATCGAGCGTCCCTCAAATAACATGATAATTGTCTTCTTGTTTCACGTATAGAAGCCGAAAATTTCTCACAGTGGAAATTGCATGTGTTCCTTTTGCACGGAAAGCATTTTTAAGTATTTCAGTCTTTTTCTTGAATGAACAAAACCTAACAATAATAGAGTTATTATATCCACGTCCAAGCCTATCGGATCTTTCTAAATGATTGGAGTTTAATTAAGTCTATTGTAAGCTACTTTGTGACAAACTGTATGACACGTTCTTCTGAATCTTTCGAAGAGTCCGCTCTATTACATTCACAAATGTTCCGAAATAGCCGATTGTTTCTGCTCGACTGATTTTCAATTTTGTCTAAAACATCACTAGTAAGAGTCAGTTGCCCTGTATTGTTCCTTTTCACCGCACTCAATGCATTCACCAGCGTTTCTGGTTTAACACTGAGATTGTTTGTGACACTAGAAATACCAGTTATTTTCTAATCTAGCTCTTCCTATTTCTTGTATAGGTATGTCATAAAAAGACTTAGGCCCCGGATTCCTTTCTACTCACGGCATCACCAAACCAATCGAGATCAGTTTCAACATTGATGTAAAGGTATCGACATTTTCACAAGGTTTGCAACACTTCAGTTTCGTTTTGGTAACAAGTATTTCTACCCGGGTCATCCAAACTACAATTTCAACAGCCATTTTGTGACACTCGACTGACTTCAGGAAACGAAATCATTATGCATCTTCACTCTAACACAGCTCACAAAAATGTAGAAAAATATATCGGTTTCCGATCTTCAGGAACTCTGGAAGAGCTACAGGAAGTCCTCCGTGAAGAATGGAAGAGTGCATCCTCTAAAATGATATTGCTGGGATCATTATAATATGCCTCAGACAATGCAAACCGACAGTCACACGGCAGGTGGGAAAAACTTTTAAAGTTTGGTAAAAGTGTGTATGATGGTGCAGGAGGATGGGGAAATATCTCCGGAATAACCCTACATTCTATGCACCAAGTTTAGTGTGGTTAACGAATGTTTAAGGTCATGATTAAAAGCGAAGCACTAAAAGTTTCTACTCACTGTGAACAATTCGTGTGTTTTTTCTTCTTGATTCAAGTTATATTGGTTACTTGAAAATAGCACTACGATAAAAAAAAATAACTGTACACATGTCCACATAATTGTTTTCTTCTTTTAATTATTATTATTAGTTATTTTCTTAATTGTGTGAGAAATGGTTTTCGTGCATTTATGATTGTATTGCCGTAAGTATCAAATATCATATTTAATTCGGGATTCATCGTTTTCTGATACCATAGTTATCGAACGGCCGTAGTTCAGTTGGTAGAATGTTGAAATCGCATTCGGAAGAATCCCGGATTCGCTCTCAGCGGCCGCGTAACCAGATTACAAAGCTTTCCTTGGTCGCACAAGACATACGATGGTACCATGATCGACTCCATTTATTGTTGTTATAGCCTATATTTCTATATAGAACGGCCTCTGGAAGTACAGGCCTAATAATTCCAGTACTAAACTACATTTTCGTGTATTGATTGTGATGGTTTTTGATAAATTGAAGGTATTGTTCCTTGCTATTGTGCTTACAAGGAACACTCGGCAGATGTCACAACCCGATTTTGATGAAAAATCATACGTTACAATTACCCACTTACAATTTAAAAATTTTGAAGCATGGTTAAGATGGCTGCTTTCAAGATGGATGTCATTGTCATCATACCATTCAGCATTGTATCACCTCCTGTCCAGTATCCATTAATACCCATTTGCTTTCAATATGCGTAACTGTGTATAAAAGAAAAGACATTTTCTGAACTCTGTATTCGATTTATTTGCATTCTGCTTCCCATAATTCTCGGGTTCCCCTGTCGTTATTCGTTAACGATAGCGCCTATGATTTTGGCTTTGAAGGTTTACGTAGACACTGTACCTACATACGAATTGTCATCAAAATTTGTCTTTCACATCTGGCGAGTGTTCCTTGTTAGTTGTTTCCAATTGTATTTCTACGCATATTTTGCAGTGTAGTAATCTTCCTGGCGCTGCGTTTTACACAAGATAGGACAGAACGGCGAACTATAGCGATTTAACTATGTTCAAGCTTACAATCTATTCCTTTGAGCCCATCAGGTCGGAACGTACCATCAGAAGTTACTACTTGACAGCATAATATTGGTATTTAATGAATTTGAAAATAACGAAGGCATGTTCTTCTCCAAAATATGCCACTGAATAATGGCATACAACTGAAAGAGCTATCAAACTGACTTTATTAAATTGACGCTCAGTTGGTAACATCTTCGTTTTTCGGTGTGCAGTGATAGTGTCTAAGCGCATAAATGTTCATTATAAAGATGTCTAAACGAAAATACGTTCAAATCGAAAATTTTCCGTAACTGAAATGTCTAATAAAAACCTTTAAAATAGAAATGTTGTATGGAAAACCATTACAATTATCCACGCAAACACTCGAACTAAACTAAAAAGTGATACAGCGTTAAACACTAAAAACTTCCACCTTAGAGAATTTTGCAGATCAATAAATCTGAAAATTTTTATATTCTTTCAACAAGACACTTGATTGCACTTAGATTAAAAATGGTACTTCATTCTGAGACTTCATAAGTGCACATAAAAACCACCCGGGGTTAGCTGTGGATACAGTTGGATATATATTTTCGTTTGGACATTTTTTATTTCAAACATTTCCCTTTGGATAATTTTCATTATACATTTTTGACTGGCCGCTTTACTCATTGGATGTTCTTGAGTTGTACTTTTGGACATTATGACCTGGAACGGTACTCATTGTCCAAGAAAAAGTGTAGCCGTACATTTATGTAGCATCACAAACAAATGTTTTGTAAAAGGAAATATAAGTAAAGTCTTCCTGGAATCTAGTCCATCGGGTAAATCCCTGATGGATCCTTCTCTTTGCTTATATTTTATACAGGGTGAGTCACATGAAATGACACCTTGAAGTATGCACAATGAAAGAATGAAGAGGCGAGGAGAAAGGAACTGAGCTTGTCTTGCGGAGGGAGCGGAAAGGCAGTTACGATGTTGCAAATTTTCTTCCTCACTTGGTTTCATAGGGCAATCGGAGATGAAAGAAGCTCTCTTTGGCGCTGTTCAGGAGCAAAGACACCTTTCTCGTGCGAATTAAGTACAGCGTAGCCCAGTGAGGAAATAACATGTGGTAACAGTATGCATGACCCTTGACTAAGTACCCAGTGCAGCGGCTCTCCCTTCTTGAAAAGCGGAAGATAGAGGTCTGTATATAGTCTCCTTATTACCAGTATAGTGATATTGATGTATGTATCGCTAACTAGGAATATTTGATGGACAAGTGAAATGAGACAGTTGGATGGTTTTTTTCGCCGCGGTCGGATTGGCATAATATCATGTGCTTGAGGGGGCTCCCTTGCATTACAAAATGCACCTTCCCATCTAGTTGGAGTTGGAGGCTAGGAAACTTCTAAGACTTCTGATTGGACTAGCCATGTCTTGCTTTATTTCCACTGTTTGATTTCCGTTTGTGCGTAATGTTAGGACAATAAATCTGTACCTGAGAGCTAGAAGCGCGTAAGTCACAAATCTTTGTTTTCCACTAAACAGAAAAAAAATACTTTCACATAGAAACAAACGGAGAAACTACACAATTGACTCTTATTTATATTATTAACTTGTTTACAACAAGAATGGAGCAACCATTACT
>JAGDQP010023251.1:0-10823 GCA_022664845.1 Lepisma saccharinum
TTGCAAGAGACTAAAGCATGTATGTTTGCCTACTTATAGAATCTCATGAAATATGAAGGTAATATATGGATGTGTAAATTATTACTTGAGAAGTTAGTAAACAAGAAGATCAATTCTTGGAAGTAGTTACGACTTCAATTTACTGTGGTTTAATGTAATGAATTACACACATTTTTCGGACAACTTAATTACAAAGGCTGAAGTACTGTACTTCAAAATAGTTAGGATATGTTTTACTTCAACGTTATTTCGAAGAAAACTAATCTCGCATGCAAACTAATCTATGGTTAAGTCGGGACAAGTTACGTTGTAAGATGTATTACTTTACAAATGTAAAATATACCAAGGTCCAAGTACGCATGCGCATGTAATATTTGTACTAAAACAGATGACAGTAGGAACGCTGGGTTACTTTTTAGGTGATAGGTAAGTTCACAATTCTGCTGAAACTACATAGGCCAACGTCACATAAACAGCATTTGAAAATCATGCAATATTTAATGAAATATGTTGTTCACGTTACAGGATAACCTCAATTATTAGTAGTCTGATTTTCATTATAAATACAGAAGTAAAACAAACCTTTATGCTAGAATATCTATAAATAATTACTTTAATCCGTGAGACATCCATTCAAACACCAAATAATAATAAAACAAAAGACAACTCTACAGCAATAAAAATAATATTCATTTGTTCTTCTCAGAACGTGAAATAAGAACATTTCTTCTTCTTGGAGCGTACACCATCTCAATATTGTGCATCCTTTCAAAGGAAACATTAATAAAAAAAATATGTATCGAGATACAGAAAATCTTAACGCTGATCTTAAAAATAACATCTTAATAAAGCCTTCTTATAAAGATGTGTCAGCTGCAACCTTGTTTCGTTCTGTACGTACAATATTGATAATCACACTCGTGAGTGACGAACGGTGTACCCCCTCCTCAGTGTTAACACAACTGCGTAGATCCCTAGCACATTTCGACCAAGCTTGCATAACGCGCTAGCGCAGCAATAATAGACGAGATACACTCTCGTTTGTCTTTAATAACAATAACAGAAAAGGGCTGAAAACGAGTCAGCAACAAGAACAAAATAATATTCAACAGGTATTATAAATACTTACTACTGGCATCAGTTTCACATTCATTACTCTCTGGAATTCGTGTACCACATCAGGTGTTCATATCCTAGACCTACATACAACTCGGGAAGTAAAATCTCGACCAAATCAAAAATGTCCACTGGGCTCAGTTACAGTAGTACGGATTTGAGAGCAAATAATATCACTTGACTTTTCGAACGACAGAATGAAATGAAATGTAAAGAAACTTGAGAAATTTTTACCAGTAAGTTTTGATACAAATCGCCGCGACGTGCACAGAATAAACCACACTGTCTGAGACTACAGCTAATCGACGTGATTACTTTCATAAATTATTCTACTCAAACTGTTTCCTGATTTTCTGTGCTGAAACCACGTTCGTAGTTTCGCACTACAACAAAAACAATAGTTAGCAACATGGCTGTTAATCTGGTACCTTTGAAGATAACTAATTTAACTAATGTTTTCAATATTTATCTTTAAGAATCGTCGCACTAAGCTTCACATATGTAAGTTGTTACGGTCATTTTCACTTTATTACGGCTAGCAAAATTTAAGTTTGGTAGAGCTATGAAAATATTATTAATTCTCATATTTACTTTTTCGGGTTCAAGTACAAACCGCAACATATATTTATGTAGTACAAGCTAAGAATGGATTCTTTAAACTTGCCTATAGAAACATAACTACTCTCAAAATATCGTAATGAAATCAAACTTGACTTATGCAAAGACGAGAACTTTCAGTTCAACAATGCACATTTATTCATATTAGCTTTCAACAAACTTACGTTTCAATATGTTCATTTACACATAGAAAATGATAGTTAACATTGATTCTTTGGGTAAATCTTTTCTGATGCATAAATATCGTAACATTAACGAAGTATTTTTTATTTTACTTCATTGATTCTAATTTTACATCTTTCCTTCAATATTCTTCCATAGATTCTCTCTTTTAAAATTTATTTTCGCAGTTGAAACCCACGGTTTATTGGCCACGATTATTTTATAAATAATTCCATTAAACTTTGTTGATTTCTTAATAGTTGTTACAATATAATTAACTTGACAAATTAACTGATTATCATTCTAATAACTTGTTATTGTTCACATCATAAATAGTTCACATTCACAAGTTATTACCCTAGAAAGTTTGACATGACGTCAATAAGTACACCGCGCCCTTTCTAGTTTCTCGAAGCTACACATAACTTTCGTTCGTAAAATAGTTCTGCATACTTTCATCCTAGCTTCTACCTGGTGATTTGAAACTGTACCACACTATTAATTGATAATCTAGGTTCTCGTAGAGCTTAAACAAAATATATTTCAAGTTCTGTTTATGGTGCACATTCATCATTATAACGAAACTTAGAAAAACTATCAATGCCTGATTCACTTCAATATTCAGCGTAACTAAATTGTTACTATTGTCTCTTTTCCCGGTTAAGCAACTGGCTGAACCTTCTGATAGGAATGCCTAATAATCGCTTTCGAAACTGCTATATTTTACGTAAACTTTCCGCAATCAAATTGAGTATATTGCAAAACACTGTATACGACATTACAGAAATAAAGTATCAAAAGACCATAGAGAATAATAATTTGGTTCCCCACTTTCTGGCAAATATTTGCGAGTCAAATATGAACGGGAAAATAAATACTATACGTTACCAATTTCAGTCCTGCCTTTGACGTATTAAAAGAGTGCATAATTCCTTCTCTCCTCTTGTACGATAATTCTGTGATCGGTTTTTAACAGTAATTTCTCCGTAGAATACCATATGGCACTTCTTACAACAAAATTAATAATAACTTCTTGCTTTCCAACACTTTGCATTCAACTTTGCAGCTTTTGTCAAAATGTTCCTAGTAGCCGCCTTCCGTATTGGAACACGTTTCAATAAGACACCAACTCGTAGCTTCTCTCTCTTCATACATTCAATATCTCTTTCGTTATCAAATAACATTTGTAACTTGTACTACACCAATGCATTCAGCGCACAGTCAAATCAAAAACTACTACTATAGAAAAAACACACATTTCGATTCTCGAGTCCAGCCGTCCGCTATCTTTCACACATTCTTCTATCATACAGCTTGGTGCCTCATGGCTCGGTCGCCACATACCTTCCAAACAAACACATCAGCCAACTCGTTTCGTCTCGCCCAACAGGCAAAAACGTTATGTTGTAATGTACCGCCGTGGACAGATAAATAAAAATGCAATCAACGTCAAACAGATAAATAAATATCTATAGGATGCATTCAAAACTCATGCAACATGCGTAGCTCAAAACATATGCTTAGTGGAGAACAGAAGAGAGAAGACAAGAGAACTCACTGTCATAGTAACCAGTCCTTATCAAACATATAGCGATCTAACATAACACCACCGAAAAACATGAGGATATCTACCAATCGAGCTAGATATGCATAATTAAAAGATCGCCAAACTAAACAATAATTATCGGTATCGATAATGATAAAAGAAATTTATATATTCGTGCAACGAAACAAGTAATAAATATAACTTTATTGCATCAGTATATCAATGACCTTATAATCTATTTCCAACCAATAAGAACAGGCACAGCACAAAGTTCGGATATTGAATCAGTAACTGGCCTCATTTCATATCTAACTCCAACTATAAAATTGTACTCAGGAAGGATTTCAGCAAGCCGTAGAGGGTAAACAACGACAACAATAATAATAATACCTTATGTGGCAGAAAATCTCTACCAATTGGAGTCAGGACTTACACTGCCTGTAACGCCAAATATAAACACCTATCATCAATATGAACGTGCTTAACTAGTATCTAGACTTTCCAGGAAAAATCTAATCTAGCCGAAACCAAATCTAATAACACATAATCGGCAGTATTACTAAACCAATAAGAAAACAGTGCACACTGATGTTCTGAGGTCACTGTATACGCTGATATACTAGATTATATGAAGACAAGAAAAAAACACGCAATAATTATTTGCCAGATCTCATATCTTAGTTCATGTTAAATATTATCTACATCATATAATATTGGAACGAGAATAAAGTTATCACCTTATAATTCATTGAAGTTGATATACTACATTGCTATTAAGCGATGTGAAAGAATTTTAATTCAATTTCATATCAATAATCTTAGCTAAAGGAAAATAGCTAGATACTACTTCAATCTATTATAATAATTTACAAACATAGAAATCATTAGTAGCAAGTATATATCGTTTAGAACATTTTTATTAAACAAAAGTAGATATCAAATTATAACTGTATTGTTCCAAAAGTATTATATATCTTATATATAACTGTATTATATATATAAACAGCTCAAAAAGGATTAGATCAAGAAAATTTAGTAGTTCTTTGAAGAAATCAGAAACGAAGAGAAAGATTAACGTAATCAAATATTACAAATTTGATCAAAAGGAAAAGGTTAGGTCGTATTGTTTTTCTCTTGGATTAACCTCAAGTTTCAATAAAGCATTTTCATTCTGACAATCTTTTTCGTTGACACCAATACATGGCTGATAACTTATAATGCAATAAAAGATATAATTAGCATAAGCTAAATTAACCAAATATAAAACAGATCGCTACATTGAATCACATTAGTAAGCTTTAGCTCTAGCCTTTCTCATTATTATCGTAATGAAATTTTGATTTCTTCTTATAATATAAACATGGTTAAATTAGAACTTTTGGCTCAGTTAAATCAGTTCCGTGATATAAAGTAATCTAACATAACCTAACCAAAGAGATATTATAAGATGGAAAACAAAAAGCTCATTAACAATGATTTATCAATTTCAAGTTAAATATAATGTAAAGAAAATTGAAATCTAAGAAAGTTTAGGAGAAATTAGTCAATGTTACAAACCCAATCATATCCGGTGAATTGGCTGATGTCTTCCTGCGAAATCTTCAATTAAGGCCGCTTTAGACGATACAATTTCTCGTACGATGAATCTTAGCGATATCAGTTTGCCTGAGTAACAAGAAAAAAGTTGTGGATTTATACCATAGCATCCTGCTCTATTGTAGCATTCTTGCTTTCACACTCTGGCACTACTGCTAATCGTAAGATTCATCGTAGCATAAATGCTGTCGTCTAAAGCGACCTTTAGACATAATTATTGTTACAAGCATATCTTCAAAATTAAAATTGATTATGATAAAGAACATTGTCAGAAATTAAATATAATTATAATCACAGCTTTTCTTGTTATGCTGCAATATCCTTTGATAATATGAAACTAATAAAAGGACTAAACAATGAGCAATTTAAAATACAAAATACTTTGGCCAGCAATCACTTGATATGTTATGAAAGGCTACTGTTTATATTGTTAATTATGTGATTGCCTTCTATAAAATACTTCGTTGATATTGTTTAGATTTTTCGCTTATGGAGAAATTTATAAGATGTCTTAGATGAGGTAAAAAAAATGGCGGTGATAAACGATGCCTATTAGCTGCAGCAGGAAGCGAAAATACGATAAATAGAAGAATAGAAATGTAGAAATTTATTGGGAAGTTAAATCTTCTGAACTTAAGCTTCGAAAGTAAACTTTGGTGGAAGTGCAGTGTAAAGACCTGTGATCAATACAATACATTGATTGATTTTACTGCAGTCTTATTCAGCGAAAATTACTGTGAACTTTCTCTTGTCTTTCTGGAAATTTCTACATAGTAATTATATAGCCGTGCAGATATAGATAAGTATGATTTATTTATTATATTTATCTGTGCATGTTATTAGTACTAATTAATATGTTATTTTGGGAGGAAAATCCAGATGCAAAGCTGTGTGTATAACTGTGTTTCAAAAACAATATGCTCCAAATAAGTATTTCTCACATTTATCATCGAAAGAAGTAAGGCTAGGACAATGTTTTTTGAAGATTCGAAATCGAAGGGAGTAGTTTAGTTGTTATATCTGAAGATTCGGATACAAACAGCATGGAGAGGGATGATCCTGAAAACTCATCAATATCTGAAGTAGAAATTAATAATGAAGAAATGAGTTCTAGTATTCTATCAGATCCCACGTTATCTCCATATTCTCCATCGGGCAAAGTTAACTTTCTGTCCCTCACGGGAACATCCTTACCTGAAGTAATTATGAACTCTGAAGCAAGTAATTCGTGTGATAGTGTTAGTAAAATGACTTCCGATGATGTAATACTGGGTCTACTACAAAACACGGTTATGAACAGATAGGTAATGAGATAAAAGATGATTGTATTAAAGCGGACAAAGTGGAAGAATTAAAAGATCCACACAAGATAAAGAAACGAAATTTATCAGTTATTGATTCTCCAGATCAAGTGTCAGGTAATGCTTCTAAATCCGCTAAATTGCAAGATAATGGGGAAATTCAGAAACAATCACAAGAAACAGGCCCGATAACCTATCCATCCTCTAACCTTGGTCCATTACTAATTTTAGCTGAAGGCAAAAATCATGAAAATATCGGAGGGTATCAAACTCCAATGTTTGCAATAAAATTGCTAGAAGCTGAGGTAAATATAGAAGAAATAGAGCCGACTGGTAGATACCATATTAAGCTCTACTTTCCTTCTAGTGCTAAAGCAAATGCGTTTGTTAGTAACAAAGATTTACTTATAAAATTAAAGGGTTAACTATAGTAGTGACGGACCAATTTTTAGAAATTTACAGGATTAATTGAGATAATTGTGTGATGTTTATGAGTAATTGGGAGCAAGATAGTAATGTGGGTAACATTATAAGTGAATAGTAATATTGTTGTAGTGTGTTTAAGATGTTTTACGACACACTGCATGTTGTGGCGGAAGGAACTATTTTGCGTATCGTTACAGTTGCTGTCATGTGGAATGCGGTAATGCAGTGTTGAAATGGTGCGTCTTTGTGATGGTTATGACATTTCTTGCGTTATTGTTATTGAATCGTATAGAAATGACGGGGAAAGTGCATTTTGAAGGTTATTTAACAGAGTATTTATGTAAGGAAAGGAAAAGACCCCGAAACAATTGTACACGACTTTCTAATGGAAATTGGGAGAGTTAACACGCCTGTGTGCTGAAGGTAAGTGTGAATATGTGTCCAAATATTGTAAAGATACATGACCGCACCTATTACCTAACCTGCACGTTCATATGTTCAGTAATTTAAGATAATTTACGAAAAAAGAAAGGAAGGAATTACTAATAATAAATGTGAACATACAAAAATATATTTTGTAAAGATACATGACCTCATAACCTTACCTAACCTCCACGTTCGTATGGTCACTAATCTAAGATAATCTACGAAAAGTGAAAGAAAACAATTGCGTAAACCACTCGCCTCCCATGAATGTGTGTGTTTTAAGTGATTTTGTTTTGGTTCTAGTGATTTTAAAATTGGTCCGTCACTACTATAGTAATGCCAAATTAAATATCACAGCGAGAATTCGTCATGTTAATAAGAAGATCATGTGTTACGGCATTATCACAAATATCAGTACAGATATTATCATAAAGAACTCAGAATGAATTTAGCCGATAATATCTGTTAGGAGATTAAAGAAAAGAATTATCACACCTGATTGACAGTGCTGTATTGTGAGACATCCTTGTATTCTATAAACTTTGGTATCAACATCGATCCATCCAGAAATATTTATATATTAATTTGTTTTTCAGGATTAAAGATATAAGCAGTAATTGTTGAATAGGATGCTTGAAAGTTCAACGGAAATATCTTCTATTACTACAAAGATATCATTGGTTCAATAATCTATAAGGATATTCGTTGATACTGAACATTATTCGTAAATTGGAGAATAGAACATGTATGCTTATTGTATATGTGTAAATCGATCTTCTGTTGTGGAAATCACTTGTTGCTCAGAGTTCACGTTCTTAATGGATATTATGATATGATATAGCTGTTTTGGACAGGCTTTTGGAATACAATTGACCGACTGCACTTCTAAGTAAAGATGCACATTTGCTTGTTGCATTCTGGTGTTCATACATTTATTGGTATTTAGTAGCTATAATTACTCGGTTTTACTTTATTACAGATAGGTAAACTTTATTGACACCCAACTAGTAGAATATATATTCGAATGTCTGATGTTGCCTACTCACATCAGTTAAAGAAATGAAAATTAATACAATGTTCAACCTGTCTTTTTTACAATCACGACAATATGTGCCCGGGAATCTCATTGTAAAATATGTGGGGAGACCCATCAAGGTAAATGTCAAATTGAACCAAAATGTATTCATTGTAAAGGGCATTACTATAGTTGTGACGCACCATATTAAAATCCCTAACAAATAATAATTCAAACTAACAAAAAACACTTCACACACACGTTCACGGGTTTCCCTACATTACTGCATGATCTTACAGTCCTAACCATACAAACGTGGAGGTTAGGTACGGTTAGGCGCGGTCATGTATATTTTCATATTACGCTACACCGCCTTCCACATGACAACAACTGTAACTCTTCCGCCACAACATGCAGTGCGTCCTAAAACATCTTCAAAACACACTTCAACTATATCATATTCACTTCAAATGTTAACAACAACAATATTTACCTACATAATACTCTCAAACATCACACAATTCTCTCTATTCCTCCTGTAAATTTCTAAAAATTGGTGCGTCACTACTATAGTTAACCCTTGTAAAGTGACATCCGACTCTACTTTAGGTCCATTGTGTCCTGAACGAAAACTCCAACAAGAGGCTTTAGACTTAATGTTGAAAGACAATTTAGCTTATTGGACAGCACTCAGGATCGTCAAAGGTCTTCCAGTCAACAGAACTAAATATGTTATTATTTCTTATTCACAAATAGTTAAATCTTCAATGTTGAATACAGAAAATAAAATTTACATAAATTAAAGAAATACATTACAGAGAATAAAAACTGGTCTCTTGATATATAATAATCCGAATACTGTACACGGTGAAACAAGACATGAAAAACATGGATTACCGTAAAATGAATTGATACCGGTAAACAATTGGCAATAAACACATGAAAATTAATTCCTGGTCCACAGAAACAAATCATCAATATATTCTCTAGCACCGTATCCAAGTTCTTAAAACGTTCCAGGGAAGAAGCTTCAGCATAGTTGTATAATTGAAATAAATGAAGGTGTTAATTTCATAAATGGGTCCCCAAAAATGACCAGAATCATAAAGACAAAACAGGTACTACGGTTCAACAGAATGTTTTATTGAAAAGTGACTTTTCAAATAATCAAAAAGACGTTTCTTGTCAAGATAATTAGGATTATGATGTATATAAGTCCATCTACTAGGTCGTTCTCCAGGTATTATTAATCCTATGTTATTTAATAACACAATTAGTAGTTTGATAGTGTAACAATATGTTATATTGTTTACATTCAGTTGATGTTCGAAAGATTATTACTATCTTAAACTCCTAGTTGTTCTTACTCTTTTGACCGTCATCTATTCTTTTTAAGCAAAGGTGTGTGTTTTCGTTTTTCTTTTATTTGCTTTGCCTGGCGGATGACCTCTTTCTTTCCTGACTACTTTCGACGCATCTTCCTTTTGTTACTAAGCCTCTCATTGCATAATTAGTATCAACATTTACTATTGGATTAGAAATAATGGGATGTGGTGAGTTATTATTGGGCGCATCATCCCGCCAGAATAAAGCACGATTCTTTAATGTTGATTATTTTTTTAATAAGCAAGTATAATATACTGATTTTATAAATTTTGAACTTATGAACTTCAATTTTTGAACTTCTGTTAACTTTGTCTTCTTGTTTACGCGTGTAAATGAGAGAATTGAAGTACTCTCGATCGACCGCTGTCTCCTTTAGTTAGATAACTACTAAGAAGATGAATCTTCAAAGTTGGCTCACTGACCATTGAAAATTAAAAATATAATTTGTCGATTAATCAATGCGATAGTTAGGTCAGTGGCCTTTCAGGTAAAATTATAAGTCCGGAAGTCATACTGAGACTATAGATTCGTGTTCGCCGAATCGACTTAGCTAAGCAAATTTTAGTTTCTTTTGAGGAAGGATTTCCTTCTGTCGTGTGCTGCTTCTTCAAGATGAAGAAGAAGCCTTCTTCAGGGAGACATCTTGAAGCCTTCATATTTTGTTTTCCCGATTAGAAATTTCAGTTACTTACCGCTAAATAAACTTTTGTCTAAATTCTCTTTTGTGTTCAGTGAAAATTTCACAGCATTCAATATGTGTAGAAATTACTTTGAAATATTTGTTGTAGTGCAAAGTACTATTTCTAAAATGCAATGCTAAGTTGGTTTACGACGAACAGGGGTCTGTCCGAGCTTACTCGACATTGCGCGATGAGGTAGCCAAAATTTGGAAATAAATTTTCCCTTGAAACTCGTTCTTGGTTCTTCCTCTCATTTACACTTCAAATCCATTTTCATTGAGACGTTATATTTTAGTCACTCCAATTATAGTGCATTTCTTTATTTTTTGAAAAGCTCACTTAACGTCATGCCCGGAGTAAATTTGACTTTTGCACTTCGCGGGTGCATGCTTTACGTTCCTTGTTCTTTAGGTTTCGGAATTCTGTTAGAAATTCTTTATTAACCGGAAGGATCGTCAGATTTCCTACCTAACTATGTTGAAGCTTGGGGCTATAGTATATCGCATCTAAAATGTGAAATTTTAACAAATGTGAAGAATGTAGATTATTTT
>JAGDQP010023251.1:10923-29398 GCA_022664845.1 Lepisma saccharinum
AAAAACTAAAACCTGACGAAAGTTAATGTTTAACTCTTGATGCAACAGTCCTTAAAGTGGAGTAGTCCCCTACTTAAATTTGTAAAATAATATTTTGTGAATGTAATTTCTCATATCTTTGTGCTTTCTACGCTAAATTAATAGTTGACGTTTTGGAAATCAGAGCATTTAAATTATGACGTTTTGGAAATCAGAGCATTTAAATTATAAATAAGCTGAATATAGTCTTTAGATTTCTGAATGGCTGTATCTGAACTTGTATTCGGTCAGTTGTTTTTAAACTTGTTCACCTCAACCAAAGGGATGTATAATGCTAATATCAATAGCGAAAACTAACAATTTTGGACTGTGTGAATTGAATTCAAACAGTTTTTTCCTTTCTTCGAAATTGAATTAACCTACTATGGACGACATTCTGTGTATCTGAAGAAACTGTTTGATAATTTACCAGAAGTTGATATTTTTTCCCAGAGTAAATATTGTACAAGTTGTTTTAACACATATGTTACTCTGTGTTTTTAAGTATTGAAATAATTAATATTTCTTGTGCAAAGATAAATAATACAATAAAGGGGTTTCCTTTGCTTTCATTTAAAGGCTTAGCTCCAAGTTATTGCACGTGTGTTACCTCTTTATCTAAATTTATTCGCGTTTTCTTATTTACATACTTTATTAACCAGTGTCTATTAGAACCATAATTATTCCATAATAAACCACAGTGGCCTTGTACGACAGGAGACAAGTCGTTACCTACCACCAGATAATTGGTTGGTTTAGGTTTTAGTTCGGAATGTGAACGTGTTTTGTTGATAGCTATACGAATATAGTTTTCTTATAGCGCTCTGGTAAACCTTGTCGCTCCGTTGAGCATGTTTTTCTCTCGTAATGTCATAGTTTCTTGACTATGAGGTAGTGGTTTTACCAGAGCATATGGAGTGAGTGTGCACCAGGTTCCAAATGCACACATGTGGTTTCATGATACTTAAGGAATAGATGAAGTCTTTGTTATTTGAGTGGTTCACGTAATGACATTCTTTCTGATGGAAAGATAAAATGAATTATATGGGCGGTAACAGCACTATAGCTCACGTCCTTCCCGAACTTTCTGATGGAAGATGACGAATGTCACTGGCGGAAAGCTCAGGCTACAGGCCCTACTGTAGTTTCGTGTCGTTCATTTGACGGGATGAGTATGTCAGTTTGCAGTTTTTAACGCTTTTGTTTTCTTTATGCGGGCATAGGAGTCATGTTGAGTTACAATGGTTTTTGTCTGTGTGTTTTAATAACTGATAGGAGTGCTTCGGATAAACTACAGTTTATGGACTCCATCTCTTAACACTATTTTCAGTGTTAAAGCTACTCAATCAGGTTTTCTCTTTAGTTGGTCTTTATTATGTTTGTCGTCTGGTGGGTTGGCGTATGAGCTTCACATACCCCTTTCTTCTTCGCCTCCTTAGTTTCTGTTTCTTTGTCGACGGATGTTTTATCTGAAGTTTTGCGATATGAATACCTGGTATTTTAATAATCGCATCTTAATTTCCCTTTTACACTAGGACTTTGATATCTTTATTTCTCCTGTTTAACGTTTTCTACTGGTACAGTAGTTAAAGAATCTTCTGCAAGGTAAGCAGTGGGCCATGTCCATGGCTGGTGAATCTGTTTGTAGCTTTTGAGAGACCTTGATGTTTCAGGTTTAGCTACCCAGGTTCCAGTCAATGTGTCATGTTAACTCCTTACGTGTTTTACTGTCTTCTCACTGCCTTTCTGTGTGTAATTCCACGCTTTTCATTTATTCGGTTTCCCTGTTTGGGAGAAACCCTTTTAGGTTTTGTTTTATCCTGCTGTTTGCGTGGAGCAGGATAGGGTGACAGAGCTGTGGTTGCACAGTTACTGTACTCTGGCGCTTTTGCTGCCTTCTTTCTTTCTCTAATTAATCGGAGTCATATTAAAGTCTCCATTGATCAAAACATATGTTTTCTAAAAGTGGTTGTAGTGGTTGAGTACAGCCCACAAGAAGAATTTTGCACTGAAGTAAACATACACAAATTAACTTATGCTGACTAAATTCGCACTGTCCTGACGAACAAAACTTTGGTTAATTTAATGTTATGAAATTATAAAATTATGAGAAGTATGATAATTATCTGTCAGTGATTCCATAAGTTGTTTAGTGTTATAGAGGATCTTAAAATGGCTTTGCAGATTAAGGTTTGAATGTAAAATATCAAGTAAGGTAGAGGTTGTGCGTATTAATTTTGATATTAGTTCAGTGTGATCTTCACTATTTTCAATGTTATAAGTTGTCAGAGCTTGAAGATTGAAGTTCATAATTCTACATAACATTTTTTGTTCGTGTCCTGTTCTGAATATTGTTCTTAGTCATCAGTACTAGTTGTTAAATCTTCCGAAACTTCATTACTAATTGAATCTTTTATTTTGGTCTGTTCCCCATTTTTTATATAGCCTTATAATTGATCAAATATTTTCGAGATGATGCTATTTTCTTCTCATGTAATGTTGTCCTACTAGTCCCTTGTACTTTATGTTGTAGAATTACGTTCTCACTTGTCTGTTCTCCATCATGCACTATAGGTTCTGTTCTGTTTTTTCAAGCTTCACCTCTCGTTTGACTAATTTGGTACTGACACCTCTTTTCGGGTTTTCGACCTACCATCTGTGAATGCAATATTTGATTACTTTTAGCCTTGTTAAGCGAATTTTGTATTTAATTAAATCCCTACTAATATTTATTGAATTATAAGCTAATAAATTTCTATTATCACTACTATTTAAAAGTACTATCCATGGACCACCATGATTGTTCGAGAAGGTCAACACCTGTTGATAATGTATTGAAATCTTATCTGACCTATTGTTAAGCTTAGTAGCCTTATAATGAATTTCTTCCCCATAAACACAATCTTCCTCGGATTTTCGTTTACAAGTTTTGGAACTAACCTCACTTTCTGGTTGCGATTCTTCAACAGTAGAAGAGATTTGCAGTTTACAGTTTTTTGATTTGGGAATCACTTTCAGAAATGTCAACTGAAGTTACTTTGCTACTTGATTCCTTAGCTTCATTACTTACGCATGTGTCCGTTTTCCTTGCTAGCATTTTACGAAAGCCCTTAACTAATATTTTATCATCCATGATTAAGCTTCTCTTTAAAAGAAAATAATCGCTTCCCGCTTTGTAAGTGGTACACCACTTCGTTACTTTTGTAGCACACACACTTCAAACAGCTCAATCTGCAGCAAATAAAATAATCCAAACCAAGAAATTTAGGCTTAAAATTATAAACCTAACGCCTAAGAATTATCTCTACAAAGTTGCACTTTGACCGAATTAAAACACATCCTTATTGTTTTATTCATGCACCACGTATACTTGAACAAAATTGAATGATAATTTGCACGAATAATCATAATCTATGTGTAGCATATGCACTTGACAAGTCACATCACACAACACAGCTTTTCATACGACGCCACCAAAGGTTACCCTCCAATCCTTTTGCTGCCTAGAGTATGAGGGTTTCAATGGTTACTGTGTCAAGTATATTATATAACTTTACCGACGACTTTAATGATACAAATTCTCAAATGATGAATATGCATTGTAAACCACTTATGAATAAGTTAACCTTGATGACCGGAGATTTAAAAAAATGTTCACAAAAATGTTCTAATTTTTATTTAAAAAAAGTGGACATGCTTAGGTACTAATGCTTGTATGAATGGTATACAATATATATTATAAAGTTATTTTCTAGATATAGCCTTTGTATAATCTAATGCGAATATTACATTGGAACGTTAAATCGTTTCCGGCGCGGAAAATTTTTCTTCAAAAATTAATTATTGAGCAGTCCCCACAGTTAGTGTGCTTGTCAGAGATTCGGAAAAGAGCAAAACCTAGCTTGACCATACCAGATTATAATTTTATCACATTTAAATACGATGACTATTTAATGGATGTAGGTATAGATTTGCAAACAAATCTGTTATTTGGGATCAGATCGACATTCCTAGCAGTTTCTCTCTTACAATTAAATATAGAATAGAATTTTGTAACATTAAAGTTAAATGAAATTTTGGCCCTTTAACTATCTTCTCAATTATATACAGTCAGGAAAATTAAAAAAATAAGATTACAACTGAAGAACTACAGCAACTTACCACACTATCAATAAACCCTACTTGCCTACCTGGTGATTTTACGTCAATTACTAGATAATAATGACTTAGTTCTCTTAAATGATCACAGGTTCACACACAGGCCGGCAAATAGTACTACACTTTCAGCAATTGATTTAGCTATCTGTTCAAGCTCTCTAGCATCTAAAGTTACCAGAATACGACAGAGCATATGTACACGAGGGACCACTATCCCTGTATAATACATTTTATACTACACATACAGGTAATTATTTCAAAGTTATACCTCCTCTCCATAAATGGAAAGCTTCTGCAACATACTGGTTTAAATATTTTAGAGTGGTCGAAGTCACAGTATAAAAATCAGGTAAAATTATAAAAATATTGAAAAGAAATTAAAGGTAAAATTAGCCCTTTGCACAAATACAAATAATCTTTAAGAAGAAGAAGACGTTTATTAATAGCTAAATGATTGCCTTCCTTTAAGAATTACATCAGAACTACTTCAATACAACCACGAGAATACATAGTCGATAGGGCTCTCATCAAACAAATAAGATTCTTTCTCACCTGGAGGTAACAACAACACATTAGATGAAAAATCAAAGATTTCTTCCTCTTCTTTTATTAGCACGAGAGTATTTCCAGAACGTAACTACCAATGTTTATAATTCTTAATGTGAATATTCTCAGAGACGTACCTTTAGAAATATTTTATGGTCAAAACAAGCAATAGAAAATATGTGTAACATCCAGGAGATGTGACTACCAGAAAGACATAAATAAAATAATTCTCATCTCTTCTCATTCCCCTTTGACTTAAGACCTCTCCCCAGATCCGGTTCCCAAACCCTCCTCACCTTGTTTTGAAATTACCCTTCCTGTCATTTATGTGAACTCAAGGATTTTCAGAAACACATTAAAAAAGAGCTCTAGAGGCAATCAAGCCTGAGAAGGACACGAAATTGGAAATCAATAAAACCAAATAGAATTTAGTATCGAGAGGCCAGTTTTGACTTCTTGATCTACCAGCTAACATCATCAAGAGTCTTCGTTTATAGTTTTGGTTACAAGTGAAAATGGTTTGAAATAGCCGTTTTGACTTCCTGTTAAAAATCTAACTTAAACTTCTGAGATTTGAATGATAGACATTTCGAATACGAACTTTACGAATTCATATCATTCATCGCAAGATGAAGAAAAGAAAAAGACATTCTGTGTAAAGTAGTAAGATTCGTCGTTTTACCGAGTGAAAGAACTAAAGGGACATGGACTCGTATTTAAGTGATCATTTCGGTCTTCATCCCGTGAAAAGGAAGATAGTGGTTTGAAACAGATACATCATATGGCTGTAACAACAGGTATGTGCAAGGGCCCTTTTCAGTTCAGTGGCTCAAGACCACTCTAATCCAATTTAGTAGAAAAGATCGCTATCAGAGAATACTTTATGTTTGCTAATATTTAATAATCAATCAGTAGAATATTCCAAGTCTTAGATATTCCCTATTATCCATTATTATTCAATTATATTGTTGTTATTCATTATTAGTTCCTTATATCCAATAAACAATAAAATACAGCTTATTTCCCGTTCTTTATCCAGAGCTGAAAAGCATCCTTTACTTAGTAGGAAAAGTGTTACTTCTATGTGTATTATGGGTTACAGTTAAGCTTCTGTGTTCATGTAATGTGTAAGAGGTGTAAAATTCGCGATCATGTTCGTAAGGATGACAGATGTCTACCACGACGAGCTGCGCCCGCCTTTCTATTAAAGCAATATGATTTCCATAAAACGAGTAATTATTGACATGAAAATATGGCATTTGCACCTCGAAACTATTCGCGGTCGACAGATAAACAATATAGAAGAGTTCTGAAACTTTTACCAGAAGACAGTTCAATAAAAGCATACAAGAACATTACAATTACTTCATTTCAACGATAGAAACAGCTCTAAATTCTTCCTGCTCATTAATTACAAATCCTAAGATCAACTAGGTTAAAGTTCAGAGTACTATATGGTGGCACCCGAATTGTCAAATGCTTTGGAACGAGAAAAAATAAGTAATTTAATTTCTTAGAAAATCCAACACCTGAAAATTTCATATATTACAAATCTATTATAGCAAAAATGAAGAGAAAAGTTAAACAAGACAAAATGAATTATTGGCAAGAATTTTGTGGGCAATTACAACCTAGAACCACTATCAGTCAATTTGGAACATTTTAAGCCGTGCTTAAAAAAAATGAATCATCATACTTTCGATACTTCATGCCACTTCATGTTAACTCGTAGAATTTGTTTTATATATGGTATACCCACCAATATTAGTAACGATGTCATTCTTCAAAACTCTGAATGTGAATATCCTATTCTCTCAGTTAGGAGAATTCAAAAAAGAATTGAAACACCAGATGGGCAGGCCAAATATGTTGACACTCGTCTCATGGAATATACCCTTGAATGCCAAACTCTAACTACTTATATTACAGCCTTTAAACAACGCCATGAAGTTCAACTAAAAAAACGCAAATTAATACAATGTACTTCTTGCCTCATGTTTAATCATACTAGTGCTAGATGTGCTCGTGAATCTTGCAAAACAGTACCAAAATGCATACACTGCAAATCTACTTACTACTCATACCTCTCTTGCTTCGGATTGCCCTGACAAAAAAACTTCACCAAGATGCCCTTGATCTAACAATGAAGGATAATATACATTTTTGGACAGCTCTTCGGATAGTCAAGGGGTTACCTATTGCTAGAACCAAGTATACTAAGACGTCATATTCAAATATTGTAAAAACATCTTTAATGCACCACCACGACAACATAACTAGTGAAATTAATGGCAATGACCCCCTGAATATATATCATGGTTCTCATTCTAATAAACAAGTGAAGCACACTCATCAAAAATTAAGTGGAAACAAACATGCCTCCTCTCATACTCGTTTGGTACCTGTAAATACTTGGCACAGACAACGAATTCAAAGTAATTCTCATGTATCAGAAAACAAACCTACTGCTTCCCTCTCTTTTCCTGCTGACTGTACACCAGTGTATATACAATACTGGAAACAAGCCACGTTCTGACTGCACTAATGAAGCAGAAAATAACAAGAAATCTCCAGATGGACACCAGGAAAGGAGACCCAAGGCTGAAGATAAATCATTATCATCTTCAAAGAATAATTGTGTAACGATGTGGCTGCTAGCTACCAAAGAGAATGCGGTAGTTCAGATCATTTTTAATCCAATAATCCCTCTTCAAGTTTAGGACCATCACGACGTGTAATCAATCCAACAATATTCAACAATACCATTCGCAACTTAATGATCACTGTATCGAGCATTATAAACACCCTAACAGACAACTTTCATGAACATAAACCACAATTATTGTTAGAACGTTGTCAATCAATGATGAATGATTTGACTTCAATGATAGACTAATCAATAGAATGTATACTTACTCATTAATTTTTCCTTACTCAAAATAAATAAAACAGTACGATTATTTAATGCGTCTTCACCTAATATACAATCGTGCATGTATATCCATATAGATTATTAAAGTTATATATTTTTAAAAAAATGTTAATTTGAATAAAATCAAATGACCTTGAATCATTTACAATATTATATGTTATTTTACTTCATCTTTGTAAAGCAATTTTACGGTATATTTCTTGAACTGTTCTGTTACTTTTGCTGCTCTTTATGTACACGTATAATTTTCAGGGGCTATTTTAACTATTAATGTGTGTTTTTTTTTGTTTGTACTTTTTATATGCTTCTTCTTAAATAGACACCATTTCATAATTAACACTTGTACTAAAACTTTACTGCATCTGTCAAAGGTCAAATGTAATCTCTGTCAGAATAATAAGTTAAAAATTACTATTTATTTGATGTGAAAATCAGCTCAGTAACATTTCAGAGATTATTATGGGAAACATTGCATACTATAACAAACACAACTATAAGCACTGCTAATCAATTTTTTATAAATAAGTTCTTGGCTTATAAACTGTTATGTCTATCTTATACTTTGATAAAATAGTGTAAGCTCGATACAGTTTTCTTTTGTAACACAGCTGTGTATTACATTAACTCCATAAACGACCTACTCTTTATAAACGGTCGATGGTAAACAAGAAAGTAAAGTAAAGTAAAGTGTTAGGAAGAGGTACTGTTTAAAAAAAGGAATTTATAAACTGCAGTACGTCAAATCTTAAATTTAAAAGGTAAACTTTTAAAAGCAAGTTTTAGAACTTATTTGAATTAAAATATATTAAAAATATAATTGTTCTAAACCAGTAAATCGATTAGGAAATGGAATCCCAAAATGTGTGGTTCCCAGTCACGGGTACATACTTTTCCTCTGTAGAGATTTGGAAATACTTTTGTCGTGATAATGTTCAAGGCTTTCTGGATAATATAAGAGGGGAAAATTAATCCATGGTCAACCTGTAGTAATACTTCAGTTGGAATCAAGGCTGTAGTTTAGAGTATACGGAGGTATACACCGTATACCCTCTGATTAACCTTACACGTTAACGTATACCATCTACTTTCGTTTCATTGATTTATTTAATTTGGCAATTACCCCGGAGAGATTATTACGATCAAATTCTTTTGGCCCATGCTCCATTATAATCACTTCGGTTCCTGAGGAACCGGTATCACCATCCAGTTCCTAGGAATCGATTTCCTGGAACTGGATGGTGATTCATGTTACTCTATTGACAGCAAGTATATCCAGTGGATATTTAGCTTACGTCGGGCATGATTTTTTCGAACGAAATAAGTCACAGGTTCATGAATCGGAATCATGGTAATGTTAAGTCACATTGACATGTTTCTCTCCATATTACGATTGATGTATTGGTACAAAATCACTGGCAGTGTGTCCAGTGAGCGATAGCGAACTAAGACGGGTTAGAAGAAGCCAGGTTAGATATTTTTTCCATTATATGCGATGCACATCACCTTTAACAGGCACTACCTGTGATTGCTCCATTTACGGTTCCAAATGGAACGCCCGACGTATACTAAAGAAAAGCCATCCAGTGTAGTCGTAACTCAATTGATGTAATAAAATCAATTACCGAACATAAGGTAATGTAACATTAAACATTAAGCAATCAAAGAAGGATCATGTAATATTACATTAAAAAGCTAAGATTACAGCGGCCATAAAATGCTTACAAATGAACAGCATCCAAGAATGTAACAGTCATGAAGTGATAAATTGGTCAGATAAAAGATTGTTATTTATAATCGATATAGTAAAATTCGTAACAACACCAACTGAATAACGAAATTACACTTCATGTAAATTATTTTCATTTAAAACAATACAGTTTTGAATCACGAATATCTTTTCGGGTAGATACGCTACACACACAAGATTCACCACGAAAAGTGGGTTTATGTATCAAGAAATATATAAACAGGATCGCGTTTGCAATTATTACGGAACTCTAATTAGCAAGGTGAGTTACAATGGGTGCCTGCCTATTGTAACTGTTGAGTGAACCCTTCAGCCTTCTCCACAAACTATCAATACTATTTGTATGTGCGCCAGTCGTGAGGTCAATAAAGTGAACGCTATGATTAACTGTTAGCAAACCGGGACCCAATTTTTATCGCTTGATACTTTTAGTATATGATGAGACAAACATGACGGTACCAAAATTTTGGAAATTGCACCGGGGGAACATGCGTAATTTTGCAGTGGAAGTGGAGAAATCGAGGGGTGGGTGCACCCCGGGCCCCAATTTTTTCGCTTGATTCCTGTAATATATGACGAGACAAACACGATGGTACCAAAATTTTGGATATTACACCTGGGGAACATGGGTAATTTGGATAAATTTGTAGTTCAAGTGGAGAAATCGAGGGGATGGAGCACACCGAGCCCCAATTTCTTCCCCTGATTCCTGTAGAATGTGATGATACAAACACGATGGTACCAAAATTTTAAAAATTGTACCGGGGGAACATGGGTAATTTTGCAGTTGAAGTTGAGAAATCGAGTGGTGAAAGCACACCGGGCCCCAATTTTTTCCCCTTGATTCCTGTAGTATGTGACGAGACAAACACGATGATACCAAAATTTTGGAAATTGCACCGGTAGAACATGGGCAACTTGGGTAAATTTGTAGTTCAAGTGGAGAAATCGATGGGAGGAAGCACATGGGTCCCAATCTTTTTCGCTTTATTCTTATGGTATGTGACGACACAAACACGATGGTACCAAAATTTTCGAAATTGCACCAGGGGAACATGGATAATTTTGTAGTTCAAGTGGAGAAATCGAGGGGAGGGAGCACACCGGGCTCCAATTTTCTTCGCTTTATTCTTGTAGTATGTGACGGGACAAAAACGATGGTACCAAATTTTGGAAATTCCACCGGGGGAACATGGATAATTTTGTAGTTCAAGTGGAGAAATCTAGAGGAGGGAGATATATGTGGCCTTAAATTAGCATGAAATGCGCTGTTTACGCCACTGGAAATTTTCAGTCCTGTGATTGGTTTCGCGTCAGGTCTTTGCTCGCGTATCTCTGTGTGGTCTGCTAACTTACTATTAAACGAACGAAGAAAGTATATCGTAGAAGAGGTTATGGATGCCCAGATTCGGTGAAAATCTACTGTAAGTTACACTCGTTCTGTTGAAAGCCAGTCAACCTTTTTTTACTTATTTGATTTGTTTCATTATCTCTCGAGAAATTCAAACGGAATGGATTTAATGAACATAAAAATACACTAAGGTTTAGGTTCGGGGAACTATGTCAATTCTTCATTATTTCTTTACATTTCACAGATCTAAGAATTTGAAATGTTGTGAGAGTTTGAATGATAGGATTATTAATTTTGTAGCAATGTCAGCTCTGCATGTAGAACTAATAATGTTAAAACAAAGGAAACGCATGTAAACCACCAAAACAATTTAATTATATTATTAAACACAAGTAGGCTATTTTCGAGAAAGTATCAGAAGTAAATTATGATGTTACAGTATAATTAACGTTTTGCACATTATTCAGCCTAAATGCGTTTTGTCGGAACCAACAACTGTAGTCGAGTCAATGTGAAAAGCTGGCTTTGTTTATACGCCCCCCCTTCCCCCAGTTTATCCAGATGCGATTCCAAATTATGCTTTCCTTTCAATCGACTAAACTTGGGAGAGGAAGGGGCTATACTTCTACTAATGCAGCGGATAGTACACTTCGCAACAACAACAAAATTTCGACAGCAAAACCGTGCAGCTAGGTCACCCAAATGGCACCTTCTTATCCCATAATCGTGTCTGGTAAACAGATCCCCTGTTTCTTCTTCCTTCGTCTCTCCAATACTAAAATCAGCAAACATCATGAGCACATTTTTAAAATGTACATGTATTAGTATCGATAAAATGAAAGAATGAAAGCGAGGCGAAATAATATACATAAGCTGATGGAGGGAGAAATTTAAACACACATATTGAAAAATTAAAACAATGGATATCTTTAAACAGAGGCAGAGAAATGAGAGAGAGAGAAAAGGAGAGGGAGAAGAAGAAGAAGAGGAAGTACGGATAAAAATATGGAATTTAAAGGTAGTAAAAATGAGCCTAACATTATAAAGTTCAGTTCCCACAAATATAACAGCAAGATAGAAGTGACTTTTAGATTTTAGATTTTTCGGGGCTATTCGAATATATATAGACGGGTGCTTTTAAAATTCATTAAGTCACTCTCAAATTGGTGACCAAACTTAGTGGTCAGATTAAATATTCATGATTTCCAGTGTAAGTGGAACTGCAAAGTTTTCAGACACATCTAGGATAATGTCAAAAGTGCAACACATATGCTTTGTTTGCGCGTGGTTCCCTTGCAAATTCGTGGAGCTCATTGAACGTACTGGTCCGGAATATATTGTAACCAGAGATTCCACCAGGATTTTCAAAAGTCGAAACTGGGAGGGTCTAAGTAGAGTTTTGCACGGTTTCTATCACCTTTTGACCGCCAAAAAGACAAAGTTGGGGGGACGCCTCGAGGATTTGGGGCTGACACCCCCCCCCCCACAGGGGCCGGGGTGTGACGTAATCACTGATTGTAGCAAACACAGAAGATACCGTGGGCCATAAGTTCAGTTCCAGACTGCTAATGCAAATTGAACATAACAAGAAAATAAATGAATTATAATTTTTGAAAAGTTAGAAATGTTCAAAATCAAATTAGCATGTTCGGCTTGTTATCATGTATTTTGTTTCTTCTATGTTTCCCAGTAGACCTATCTCATCGCACACTTCTACTAAGACATTGGGGTTACATTGTTGTGCATCTCTATCGTCCCATATTAAATCTACATCATCTGCGTATGCGAACAGTTGATTCAAGCCATTTAATGTTAGTCCCTTTTTGTCCTCTTTTATTTTCTGAGTCGCATATTCTAACGCGTAGTTAAACAATAATGATGACAAGGCATCACCTTGTTTCAATCCGTTGCGAATCTCGAAATTATCTGAAATATTATTAACTATCCGCACTCTGCTTGTGGGGTCACTGAGATACATCCTCGCCAGTAAAACAATTTTTTTCGGAATTCCAAATCGTATCAGGATACTGTATAACTTTTCCCTTTTGATAGAGTCATATGCTTTCTTAAAATGGATGCATAACTGGCGAAAAGTCTCATTGTATTCCCATTTCTTCTCTAAGATTTGTCTCAAAGCGAAAATCTGGTCCAACGTGGTTCTATTTCTTTTAAATTAACATTGGTGATCTCCAATTATTTCATCTACGTATACACTTAAGCGTGTTAGCAGAATATTACTTAATATTTTGTAACATTTTGGGAGTAACGAGATTCCGCGGTGATTATTACAGTCCGATTTATCACCTTGCTTTGGAAGCTCCTCCTTTCTCCATTAAACACTTAGAAATTTATACAGTTCCTTGATTAATGCCGTTCCTACCGCTTTAATTAATTCGGCTGGAATCTTGTATATTCCTGATTATACGAAAATTTTCAATTTCTTTACCGACATTTCGACCTTGATCTCGCTTGGTTCGGGTATCTACGGTTCTGCTGTATATATTTTTAATTCCTCTGTTTCTTCTCCGTTGTGTACATTAATAAGTTCGTCGAAATAATTTTTCCACATATCGATAATTTTAGTCGGATCCACCTGAAGATCTCCGCGTTTATTTCTAATCATCATTAATCTAGGCTGGTAACCTTTCCTTAACGAATTTACCCCTTTGTACAGATCACGTATGTTATTTGTCTTGCCGCTTTCCTGTCTCCTTAAACTGTTGCGTCAAATATTCTTTCTTTTTGTTTCTAAATCCGCGTGTGGCTTTGCGTTTCGCGTTATTGTAGTGGTTGGTATTTGCCTCGCTTTTATTACTTACCCATCGTTGTCTTTCTTGTTTCCGTTCCTCATGAAGTATCCGCTCCGTTCCTGACATGACCCACTTACTTTTTTAAAATTTTGAAGGATAGTCAAGATGGCTGTCATTGTTGTCAAGGTGGCGGACTCCAGTACGTATCTCCTCTTATCCAGTGTTCATTAACAGATATTTGCTTTCAATTATCTTACCGTTTGTAAATGAAAAGGCAGGTTCCTCACTCTATATTCAATATACTAGCTTTGTACGTTCGATCTTTCTCGGGTTCTCTTGCCATTATTTTGTTGACCACAGAAGCTGTAATTTTAGCTGTGAAGGTTTACCTTGCCGCTGTACCTACACACGAATTCTCACCAAAATCGGACTCTGTCACTTAGTGAGTGTCCCTTGATAATAATTTCGTTTGTTGATTATGCAGATAGTTTCTAGCATTTTCTAACGGCTCGGTGGTTCATGGAGAAGTGCCCCGATCAGGGAAAATAGAGCTGCAACCTGGAACGTGACTGAAGCTCTTCTTGCATATGTTGAAATTGTCTTGTCGAGCCAAACAGAATTCCTTATTTAGACTACTTCCGAGGAACTACTTTCGTCACATGTATCGAAAGACTTGAAAATATTCACTTAGAAACGATAGTTTTAATGAGTGTTAGTTTCGTGAGTCCCTTGTTTCAGTCTCAGCTCCTGGCTACCCTGGTTGAGGTTTATGCAGAGTTTTTCTCAAATACACTATAACACCAAGCAAATTCCAGGATGGTACCTTCAAATTAGTTCCTGGCTGACTCCTTCCCACATCCTTTTCCCCTACCCTATCCCAGCCTGAGCGTTAGATGCCTGAAGCCCAGAAATAATTTCAAATTATAAATTCGCCACAGTTTCATATGATTCTGTATTCCCAAAGAAAGTATGTTGCAAAAAGATCATCTTCGGTAGAATCAACCGAATGTTAATACATTAAAAGAAGAAGAGGATTCCTATTTTCCTTCCAGAAATGATTTGAATTTGTAAGTAATGATTCAGTCCCGTTCCAGATTTAAACACTGCTATCCCTCTTACGGGAAGTGGTTGAACTGAAGTGATCAAAATCGGCTGTTCTGTGTTTGGCGTATCAACACGATTCCAGTAATATATTTTACATATATGTGTAATGAATGCTTCACCCCCGTTTCAGATTTCAGATCTACCAGATATGGTTTTGGCTCTTGAAGACAATTCCAACTATTTACAGGTCCGACAAACTTTGAGGGATAGTACATAAAAAATAATTTAAAGAGAAAGCCATAATCACCAGGGTGAGAATTCCGTCGCGTTTTGGGAGCAACATGCTGCCGTAAGAGTGGAAAAATGAACTGTAAAGCATCGTGTTTCCAATACAATTAACGGTATATATGATGCAGCATGCTATCGTCAAAGATTTCAAACCTGTACTATCCAAAAATGATATTCGAAAAGTATGCAATGGATTCCTCAAAACAAGTAGCAAACGCGGTAGTCGTGCAGTTTCAGATGTTAGACCAGCGTCTATAAGACTCTGGGTTCGAATCCCAACTAGAGTATATTTTTTTGTTAATTTTAAAAACTTAAAACCTAATGGCATCACGACGGATCGAAGTCTATAGTTACTAAAATGTCCTAGAAAAATCCTAGAAATGCCTACAGTTATATAGGCATAGTAGAACTTACATGTTCCACGTTTTAAACGTGAAAGAGATAAACACATTAATAGTATATTGATAAATTATAGGATGGAAACGAATTTTGTGCCAAACAAATATAAAAAGAGTTCTTCTCTTCAAATAGCCAAAACAGGGGTCATTTTCTACTCATATCTTAAAATTTATGTGTTCCGAACTCTGTATTCCACCTATTGCGAATATAACATTCTAATAATCACAACACTAATGAACTAGTCTTTATAACAATCCGCACACATGGAATGAACACGACAGAGCTGAAAACGGGTCACCGGCTGTCGGGCGATGCTGGTCGGCCATCGGCTCGAATGGCCCGGGTTCGAGTCCCGGAAGGGGTATGAGTGTGGATTTTAACAGCTAGAGGCGAATCGTGATGGGCCGAAGTCTGAAGTTATTAGACTGGGCCACATAAAAATAAAGTTTACGAAAGTTTTATCGGGGGATGCTGGTCAGGTTTTGGACTGTGTTATCGGGTTTAGGATTCGAACCCATTCTGACCCGGTGATTCGATTTAGATCAGATAACACGGAGGTTGAAGGAGAGGTTTTAATTATCTCACTGCGTTTGAACTGTGTTTCTTTTAGGGTTGACCAGGACCGGAGGTGTTACCCCGAGAGCACGAAAAATACAACGCCGAAATTCCCAGTTAAATAGATTTTCCAGGCCGGGTATATCGGGTACTTATGTTTGGGTCAGGACCAGTCACCGAATCATCGAAACTGGCCTGGATTTGGCTCTGTAACACGCACAAAAAGAGAGAGTGTGTAAAGTAAGAGAAGAAATAAACATGAATACAGAGAGAAGAAGAAGAAGGAAAAGCAGCGAAGACACGATAACAGTACGTCAAGAAAAAGGGAAGAGAGAAAGACCAACGAAAAACTTGAAAACTACATTATCATTATGCTAAAGAACACACACACTCTTTACTCGGATTCTCACTACTGATTCTTCTTAAGTTCTCCAGCCCGGAGATGAACCTCTACTAGCACACATCAGTTTATGCGAAAAAGAAACTGGCTGGTGGGGAATCGAAAAGAGGTTTTGAAATTTAAAAAAAACAGCACGATAGCGATACTCCGCAGCTGGCTCTACCCAAAACGTGCTTAACAAATCGTATAGTGTTTCTTTCTAAGAATAATAACATGAAAAGTGGATATTTCAGATCAATGACGTGTTCTTAGCTGTCCTGGCAACCTCCAGAGACTTTATTTGGACTTTTCCGAAGAACATTTGTAAATCGTGAAACTATAAAATTTTATTTTTATGGGCCAGTCTAGTAACTTTGAACTTCGGCCCGTCACGATTCACCTTTAGCTGTTAAAATCAATACCCATACCCCTACTGGGACTCGAACCCGGCACATTTGAGTCCATGGCCGGCCAGCATCGCCCAATGACCCACTTTCAGCTCTGCAGTGTTCATTCCACCAATGCGAATTGTTATAAAGGCTAGTTCATTAGTGTTGTAATTATTAGAACGTTATATTCGTAATAGGTGGAATATAGAGTTCGGAACAGATAAATTTTAAGATATGAGTAGAAAATGACCCCTTTTTTGGGGGTTTTGAAGAGAATAACTCTTTTTATATTTGTCTGGCACAAAATTCGTTTCTATCCTATAATTTATCAATATAATATTAAATGTGTGTATCCCTTTCATGTTTAAAACGTGGAACATGTAAGTTCTACTATGCCTATAAAACATGCTAATTTTGCTTTTGAACATTTCTATCTTTTCAAAAATTATAATTCATTTATTTTCTTTTTATGTTCAATTTGCATTAGCAGTCTGGAATTGAACTTATGGACTACAATATCTTCTCAGTTTGCTACAATCAGTGATTCCGCCAGACCCCTGCCCCTGTGGGGGTGTCAGCCCCAAATCCTCGAGACTACCCCCCAACTTTAACTTTTTGGCGGTCAAAAGGTGATAGAAACCGTGCAAAACTCTAACGTGAAAATCCTAACGGAATCTCTGATAACAATGTATTCCGAACCAGTACGTTCAATGAGCTTCACGAATTTGCAACGGAACCACCCGCAAACAAAGCATATGTGTTGCACTTTTGACATTATCCTAGATGTTTCCTAACTTTACAGTTCCGCTTACACTGGAAATCATGAGTATTTAATCTGACCACCAAGTTTAGTCACCATTTTGAGAGTGACTTAATGAATTTTAAAAGTACCCGTCTATATATATTCGAATAGCCCTGAAAAATATAAAATTCAAAAGTCACTTCTATTTTGCTGTTAGGTTTGTGGAAACTGAACTGTATCATGTTAGGTTCTTTTTCACTTCCTTTAAATTCCATATTTTTATCCGTACTCCCTCTTTTTCTTCTTCTTTCTCCCCTTTTCTCTCTCTCTCATTTCTCTGCCTCTGCTTAAAGACATCTATCGGTTTCAATTTTTCATTGTATGTGTTTACATTTCTTCCTCCATCAGCTTATGTACACTCTTAAAAATTCAGTTGAAATCTCCGGTAATGATACCGGAATTGTTCCTGTTTTTCCCCGTAGCCGTATTTTACAGTGAAAATACCTGAAACGAGAAGCAACGTAATCAACCCTCTATACCAGTATAAATTTGCTATAAATACGGTTAGTACCTGAACTTTTACGGTAAAAACTTGGCGTCCCCGATTGCCAGTAATTTCACCGTTAAATGTCCGGGCTTTTTTTCAAAGAGTGTATATTGTTTTGCCTCGCTTTTATTCTTTCATTTTATCGATACTACTACATGTACACTTAAAAAATGTGCTCATGATGTTTAATGATTTTAGTATTTGAGAGACGAAGGAAGAAAAAATAGGGGACTTGGTTACCAGACACGATTATGGAATACATAAGAAGATGCCATTTGGGTGGGCTAGCTCCATGACTTCTGGTGACGATTTTTTCTTTTATTGTTGTTGCGAAGTGTACTACTATCCATAGAAGTAAAGCCCCTTCCTTCTCCCCAGTTTTTCACATTGACTCGACTACAGTTGTTGGTTCCGACAAAACACATTTACGCTTAATAATGTGCAAATCGTTAATTATACTGTAACATCATAATTTATTTCTGATACTTTCTCGAAAATAGCCTACTTGCGTTTAATAATTTATTTAGCTTATTTTGGTGGTTTTCATTCGTTTCCTTTGTTTTAACATTGTTAGTTCTACATACAGAGCTGACATTGCTACAAAATTAATAATCCTATCATTCAAACTCT
>JAGDQP010023252.1:0-16931 GCA_022664845.1 Lepisma saccharinum
TATATACAATTTACAAAACTGTTTCAGAAAGGGATGGGCAATGCATTTGTTTCTTTTGAACTCTCGGGTTGTAGTTACTATTACTAGTTTTACGTATAACCGTGACTTTCCACATGAACACGACTTACATCTTAGTCAAAGTTACTCATAACATTCGGAGTATAGCCGTCGGGAATAGTTGATGGAAATCACTCCATAAGTAGAACTTTTCGTAGAAATATCCCTTGTACACTATTTATAAGTGATTCTATTGTGGATGTAATCAGCTATACATTTTCACATTGTCTTGCACAAAAGAACTGCAAACCTAATGCGCTCATGTGTACATAGAGCATTGAGATGCTTTACTATTCCGTTGAATGCACCTAGTTAACTAGACCAAACGTAATTCATGTCCATTTCTAAAAAGATCACAAGCCGAACCTAGCAAAACGAGTCTGTATTTATCGGAATAAAGAGAACATTGCAATTAACTATAATTCTTTCTGTAAGTTACTTCTGTCATATGGCAATTGAACTACTCATTTCTAATATAGTTATTTGCATTATTTCGGTTCCGTACAATGCAGAAGAATGTGATGTAAAATCAAAGAGTGATGTGAGTACACCAATACACATGCGCCCTTGAAAAAGTGTCCTTGCATTCATGCCCTTTCTACTTGATTTTGTATCACTCTCTGCATTGGATGCAACAAAATATTTACACTGGAAGTACATTCACCCGCCATATAACAGAAGTAGCTAATATAAATAATTACTTAATTAACTACGTAAGTAGGTAAGCTACGAAGGGACAGAATGGGTGAAGTTCCGCAGAGCCGATACAGCCACTGTAGCTTTAATTGTAAACAGTAAAAAAAGGGTTATGTAAAATAACCTAACTTACTGTAGCTTAATAAACAATAAAAAAGAATGAACAGAACGTAATTTGATCTGCTCTGCGTAATAAAAGACGAAAGAATTAAAACATCTGCTTCTATTTGCACGGTGTCGAAACTATATAAGGTGGTCGTACCAATGGTTGATCAAATAAGTAAAATTTCAAGTGTAAACAAGAACTGACGTTTATATAATAATATAAAAATACTTATTTGGTCTACGAAACAAAACCTGAGACAGTGCAGAAAAAGTCAAAGAACTCGCATTTGTTTCATTTGACAAGACAAAAATGTATTGCTGAAGGTGATGTTTTACCAGTAGGTGATCAGTTGTAAGTAGCAAATTGTGAACGATGACTGTTCCAGTGTGAATCATTCATTCTATTTACTATAGATTGTTCTTTGAACAACGAAGGGATAAAATAATTAATTACTTCACTGTAACAGCGTTTGGGAGCTACACTATTAAACCTTACGGAAGTATAAAACGTATTTTGTTTACTACTGTATCAAATATAATTATATTACAATTTGTTTCCCTTATTGGACAACCACTGGCAAATGGTCCATTACAGGTACGGACACTCTACACTGACACTTACTTTCCGGCAATCAGGCGAGATAGGTAAGAAACATTTATGCGTCTAAGGTACAATATTTAATTTGAATTATAAGCATTCATTTATAGGCGCTCTAAATACAGTTCAACAAATACTATACACGCGGAAAATTAGACCGAATTTGTTTACTTTTTTCTATTCAACGCACTGTGATTGTCATTTATTTGTGGCCAATCTCGCGGATCAACCAATCGCTATTCTTGAAAATTGTATGAGAAATTACACATTCAGGAATACCAATGCTTTAAAGTATCGTTTGTTAAGGGAACCTTAAATCGTAGCGTTAAATGTTGATGCAATGGAAAAGACTTAAGGGACGTTAAATATTTATGTAAGCGTTAACTAACGCGCCCTTAACCGAAATTTAAGGAAGGTTGATGAAACCGGTCATTAGGGCCATATTTGTGAATCACTCCCAGGAACATATAATTTCAATGTCCCTGGAACCCACCCACTTTTGGGAGTTATTCATAAATATGGCCCTAAATCTTGTCGGTCCGCTTCCGGTCTAATGTAATATGGACCAAATTTTTATTTATAATTCAGTTTTTTAAGCTTGTTACCGCTGTGCGGTCTTTGTTAAACTTATATCTTAATTTTTGCAAATAACGTAAATATTATTTACAGTGTTTACCAATATATTTAGAGTACTGTGTCTATACTATTATATGAATAATACAAAAATTAATAAATAAAAAAAAGAACGGCACAGCAATAACAAGCGTAAAAAACAAGCGTAGAGTTAGAACTAAAAATCTGACCCATATTGGATTAAACTGGAAATGGACAAACGAGGTTAAATGATTGCTCTAGGGCATCTATCTTTCAACACTAATCAGTCACTCCAGTATCATTACGTAGAGCTCGATGGTTACCACTAATGGTAAAAAAATACAAAATACTGAACTATGCATACATAAACTATTAAGTCAAATATTTAATGATTTTGAATTACTGTAATTCAGGCCCATCCCTCATCACAGAACAAAAAATAGCAAATGGCAAAGAGCAAAAAATTCGACAAATAAGAACTGAGGAAAGTGAAAACTCTAGATAGAGTGCGAAATCATAGACTGTAGAAATGTTTAAATAAAATTCCAGTTAAAGTAGTCATCAATGCACGTGTAGAAGTAAATTTAACACTGTAAAGAAAAACCTGTTGCAAACAGAACTCGATCTATATTGCCATGGCCTACAGCATAGAAACCGAACCAAATAACACAGTGAGAGAGGAAAAAAGTCAGTTTGAATTTTCTTCATCTTACAACATCGGAAGGAATTTTATAACTGCTGGTGGTTGTCGTCATCAGCGCTTCCGTAAATAATAAAAGACAAAAACATTACGTCTTCTATACGATCTTCAACAACTATAAAAAAAAGAAGAAAACTAAACAAACAAAAAATAAGAAAACCAATATTAGAAACAAGAAAATTTGTATTTCTCTTAAACAAAAAGAATGAGTCACACTTCCAAAACTTGATTTGCGATTTGTTGAATGGGAAGTAACAAATAAGCCCTGAGAAAATAGTAATAATAAAAAGAAGTATCTTCCTCGCGATTTCACTAAAAGTGCCCGGAAGCCATTGGGCAATGCACAGGCTACAAACCGGGAGTCCAACCAAAGTCGATATGTTTATATACTGTGCCTAGCTTGTGCTTGCCAAGTGAAAGTATCTTTTTCTAACTATATAAACCATCTACCAAAGACGTGATGAACACATTGCTAATGTATTCAGTGCACAACAAAATGGTGAGTAGGGCGGGATAAGTGAATGAATGCATTAATGTTAGCTTGGATTGAAATACAACACCACTAAATCTTTCTTTCCAAAAGCTGGTTGTTGTAGTTTTAAATGACAAATAAAAGTTGTATCTTTTTTCTTTCTTTTGGAGTGAAGATCAAGGTTTTCACTAAAATGAAACAAAACCAGCTAACTGAAGTGCACTTGACTGACAACCGAAGCAGAAGTATTTTCATGTTTTTAGAGTACGTGCACACATCAACGGCAACTGTACGAGTGTTTTAATTACCACTGTTCGCAACGCTGAAAGCAAAGAAACAAAAAGTGGAGAAAGAATATGAGATACAGTAAATAAAGAGTGTGAAAACGGAGAATTTATGAGAACAACTTTCCAATTTTATTTCGTGTCTTGATTTGTTTTCTAAAAATAAAAGCTCTAGGTTAAAGTATATAATTTAAAAACAATATGTTCATGTTTTGTAGAAAACATTTCCCCCTATTTTACTCTCCTTTATTTATGCTTCTTGGCAGGAGATCTAGGAAGAGGTCCAGCATTTTTTTTCACGTGGTGGGGGGAAGTCATGATGGTGCTGTGCGTGCAATGGGCATAAATATAATTATACAGGATATTTCGTAAGTCTTGGTCATTAATTCAAGGGTGAATTCTTCACACCAAAACAAAGGAACATCAGAACACGTAATTTTTGTGCTAGGGGCACCAAATGTAGTAAGGTAATCATAAACTTTGCTCGAATACAATCCTTGGGTATCGTATACAATTTCAATTGTGATTTCCTATCGTACGTCCTCATTACGCTATATGTGACGGTACCTTGCTATATTTGGTTGCCTCTAGCTCCGAAATTACGTATGTTTCGATTTTTTTTTAAAGGAAACCGTTTTTCCTTATTTAGGTCTATCAACCTTCAATAAATGAACATCTCTTTTCAAACACCTTACAATGGCTGCTATGATTGTACTAATTTTACTATAAATCTGAATTTTGGAGCGGTTTGGATGTCCTGGACTCATCCAATAAATACATCACTGAGGGCAACTCAACAAGATGAAACTCACTTCGCGTTCCAACCTTTGTTAGTAGGAATTCAAATGGTTGATTTTTAACTTTATGCCTTTTGGTATTTTTCATGAAATAAGAATAGTTTTTATATATCATAGACCTCAACTAAATTCTGTGATCCTACAGCTCATATCGAATCCGGACTAAGATACTTTCATTTAAGGAGGTGTCAGGTTTCAGGTGAACAACGCAACAGTATCATTTTATTTCTAACTTGTAACAGCAGCCATAACTCCCAGAATTGGAACTTGTAATGTTGTAACTTTTGACCGAATAAAAACATATCTGAGATCGTTAAGACTATATCATTTACGTACCAAAACTCAGCAATTTATTATGGAATCCAGTTACAAACAATCTCTTGTAAGCTCCTCCAGGTGAAGTACCAGAAGAAATTAAAACTTAAGAAGCCTTTGGATGAGGAGATGCAAAAATGAGTTACTCTAACTATCCATGAAACATAGACAAAATATATTAGTCTACACAAACGTATATTAGTCCACTTAAATTGTGATACGATGTGTAGTAGTAGCATTGAAGATATCATCTAAAAATTAAAAAAAAAAAAATTCAGATTTAATTTATTGCAGCAACAATATTAATAATGGCAACAAGTGTTGTGGTGTGGGCTTGGTAAAAGTTATATTAGATGAAGGCAGCACCAGATGAACGGATGGATTATAGTACAGTACTTTTTTGTTACTGTAAGTTAGCAAGCGCATGTTAAAAGAAATCCAGTTAATTAGGGTTCAAAAATAAAAAGTCGTGTCGGCAACTTGGAGGACGCTGCATCACATCTTGACTGAGGTCATTCTATATTTAAAGGCGAATGTCGAGATAGTACTTCAACTAAGCCCATGGCTGCTACTATCACAATCTCTGGGACCAAAAGAGTGATCGCCAAGTTACGTCATCCCCCAGAAGTGATAGGTTTAGGCCAATTTTTCAGTTCTGCCCATAACAGAAAATTTAAAAAATCCAATTAGAGGTCAACAATATGTCGAGTTAATAATGCCATATTTTGTCTGTTATACAACTTTCTCTTCCCCTTTTCTGAAACGTATAAATTGCTCTTTGTATGTTGCACTGTACATACAAGTTGCTTGTTGTGTGTTGTCTGTTTTGTGGTAATCAAGTTCCTCCTCCTCCTTCAATTCAAGTTTGCGCTGCAAATAGATGCATTGAAGAGATAAATGCATAATTTCTTCCTTACTGTTTCAGATAACAACACCTCAAGTAATATCTACCGTGCATATGAAATATTCATTAGTGGCCGTTGGCTATATGCAAAATCATAGGCCCAGTGTTATGATCAGAGTTGCTAACTCTAAGCACCGTTGTTCTTTTATTTTTTTATTTAAATTATGTCAACTTAAATACTTTTTTTTTAGAATACTTCTTGTAACTTCTAGTCGGATGTATGAGTATAAAAATATTTCTCTCCTGAACGTTTCTTCAATAATAATAATAATAAATGAAATAAAATAAAATAAATAAATAAATAACTATATAAGATCTAGAAATCTTTGTGCGAAAACGCTTTTAGCTTGATTCTTGTGTAGTAAGAAAACTTCGTGGAATAACGAGAGTTTTCCAGTACCTCCAGAATGAATCTGTGATGTATACCGTACTTAGTTCAACAATGATAAACTTATACATGTCTCAGACAATCAGTTTATTTGTCTTTTTCTTCCTGTCTGTAATGCCTTGTTGCGCCCTCTTTGGACGTTATAGCTACTCCAATTTATAATGAATAGTCCCTGAAGGATACAAAACGACATATAGGAAAACATATTGCAATTTAGGCAGATTGTGTAATGGACGTGATAGTCCTCAAACTTTATCCCATAGTTCCTGATTTGATTAAGATCAGGGGAACGGATAGGCCACTAAAGTAATGTGAGCACCCTGTCATGCTTCTGTAATCACTCTGTGAGGATACACGCTCTGTGAAAAGTTGCACTATCCTTTTGGAAATAGACGCCTTTCCCTTGAAACTCTAGTTGCGTGAAGGAGAATACGAGGTCATAAATGAGGCTTAAAAATCCTTTGGCATCAAGACCCTAACAGCACAAGATAGTCTAAGAAGCGTTTCACATAAGTAACTCTGCAACATTGGTAACATTACATCAACATTTCACTTTCTTTCTGTGCGATGTAACGTTAAGTATCTACGACAAAATCAACAACTACTGACCAAAAGTAAATATACTAGTACATCAATAGTTGGGGTTTATTATCTTAGAGCTGTACCAATAACTTTACTCATTCAATAGAATATTACAAAACATTTGTACGTGTACTACAAAAAGTATTAATAAATATTCTATCATGACCAGGATTCAAACCACAGATCTTTCGCATAGTAAGTGAACACTTTTCTAGTTACTCCACAACGATTTTGCGATGAATGGTCTCAATAATTCTTCTACTCCTCTCCGCACGTCAGACATATCATTTACGCCCCTCCTGTTGGATGTAAAGTCATATAAAAAAATATAGTGGTTTTGCTAGATTAAAATACAACGTTTGGTTTCGATCTGAATATTTGACATCTAAATGTTTGCGTGTAAGCTACTACTATTCATCTTTGTGATTCGTACCACATGTGTAAGAATTGATGGGCACGTTCCAATGTCTCTGATACGTATTTGAAACCTAGAAAAATGTTGTCAACTTTACATTTACGTTATCCTGCACATAAATGTAATATTACAACGTTCCTGAAACATATCTGCAATTTCATGTGCTGTTAGCGGATGTTTATCTGTAGGTATCAGGGTCCCAATACATCATAACGGAAGAGTCGACCTTTACATTCTGCCGCTAACCTGTACCTTTGACATCTGATACTTTGGGTTCATAGATTCAACTTGTTTTCGCTGCACAAGAATATTTCCATCAGCATGTAAACCACACGATTCATTGGCCCATACGACCTTTTTGCACTAATCAACAGTTCAATTTCAATTGCCCTCTACAAATTTCAAGCAACATTTATTCTTATTGGCTTCTAATATGGGACTCTTGGTAGGACTTCAGGTGTAATAGTAAGCTACATCCATGTTAATGTGACATGTTTTGGGCATAGACGTTGTAATCAATCCTTTGTGCCCCTGTCATTCTCCTTTAGGTAATACTACTATCAAGCAAACACACTGATGGGACACAAAGAAACTTATGATTTCTTTTCTTTCCTCATGGTTAGAATGTCAAAATATGTGCACATGCAAATTTTGGCAACTCGAGCGCAATTACTTTGGAAGATATCGATGATATAAAGTCAGATTCTTGTTTCTGAAGAGTGATATAAAAGTGTGGTTATCCTTGTACTTTTAAATTGCTGAAAGAAATGGAAAGCAAATACACAGTAATGGATACTGGGTGGAAGAGGTTACCTGAGGATTTGTTTATCATGGCCGCCATATTGAATCTCGATTTATTTTCTTAAATAAGAAGGGGGTCGTGTAACAAGTCATTCTAGGCTAGAATATCACGATAAATGCGTTTCTGATGTCAGTTTTGCCGTACATATATTGTTGTGAGAGAAAAGGGTATATGACACTCGTCTGGGCTAATGATATAGTAGCCTGAAAACCCCTATTTCGTTTTGAAATAACAGAGGAAATGAAACCCAAATGCAAACAAATCCATAGCGATAGGGTACTGTAGCCAGGAACAACTAGTATGCGTTTGAGTCCTCAAGCTTTATCCTCATTCCGCCGTCTATGGCTGAATTTATAGGCTTTGAATAATGCATCTGGTATCACAATTCTGGAAATGCTATTATCTGCCATTTGGGCACCGACAGTTGGATAGTTCTACTTTACTGGTATCACGCATGTTGCAGTAAGAATACAGATTGACGCAACGTTTGGTGCGAGCTGATAATATTCGTATTAAGAAGTGTCTAGATTATTGCTTTTGAAAATATTTGTGTTATTACTCTGTATATTACCACTCTCTCAAAATACAAAAAAAAAAGTTGTGATTATTCTCTGAGAACTGGCAACACTACTTACAATTCTGAGATGTGAATTAAACGCTATATTTATTTCACTCTTTAACTGAATTTCTTCACGCTCTTGAGGATACGGAAGCGTGTCTTCGTAATCTAAAAGGAAAAGATTAAGAAGTATGGTTCTTTAGTGGTAATTACTCATATTTTCTAGCTTAAAAATTGTTTCCAATTGAGAGAAAGCAAAGTGGGAGTTAACAGGAATGTAACAATTCTATTATCGTTCGATCAAATTGCTTTGAGAGAAATCAATAGTTAACTAAAGTAACCACTAAATCCTATTTCTTCCATTAAGCAAAACATCGAGAGAAGTAAATTGCATCTCCGATCTCTTCATATAAGGTAGCCTATTATTGCACAATCATTATAATCAGCACCAGGGTCTAGTGGTTACGGTCGCAAAGTTTTGATCGTTACTGGAAAGGCTAAACAGGTTCGAAACCTGCTGCCGGCCTTCCTGTCTGAGGTTTTCCATGGCGAAATGGAAGAAATATCAAACGCATTAAATTTGTACTGTAATTGCTATGGTTCTTGTTGAATGTGTTACATGGTTATGCATATCAGTGTGTTGATAAGCCTCGAAATCGGCCTGAACCAAAGTTGTCTAAAGGCTTTCAACAAGATTCAAATTCAAATACAACTCGAAATTGTTAAATGTTGTTAAACACAAGTTTATGAAAAGGGACATGTTGATTAAAACGTGTGTACCGGTATATGTTTTTTCACGAATATATAAGATATTTTCAAAAATATTTTAAGCAACATTCTAAAAAGTAATCGTATGCCAGTGAAGAAGTACAGATATGAAATAGCCAAATCCAAACAAACAGCATACAAATCAGGTAAGTATATTTATAAAATGAGAATCTTCGAAGAACATTCACAAAATACACTAATAAAGGCACACAATTATTATTATTATTATTTTAATATGTAAGGGCAGGTAGCAAATGTGAGGAATACTCTTGATTAGAAGTACAGTTTGGACATATAACATTAATGATTCAGAAAATATATTCGCAAAGTTTGAAGTATTTCTTTTATGAATATAGGATTGATATTTAAGATATTGCAATAAAATGCTTTTAAAATGTTTTGATAATATTCTTTATAGAAGGCAAGTATCTTGTGACTTATTTAAATATATTCATGTAAACATTTACAAAATAATGTGTTGACATAAAAATGTTTTGAGAGTAAATAAAAGAAAACTACTTTAAAATATTCTTAAAAACATTTTACAGAAAAAATTCAAAAATTATTTTTAAAATATACCGTAAGTATTGGATACTCTGTATGGTTACATATTTAAACGCTGGTTGAACATAAAAATATGTATACTAATATTGGACCTAATTTTAGCTCTCAGGATCTAGTAACCATGTGAACAGTCATAACAATAAAATTACAGGTTGATTGAAACAGCATATACCAATCATTTCTGTTCTTTTTAGATGTTTATCGTTTTTAAGCCTATTGTAATACATTGTGTCAATATATATACTAAATAATGCAGTAAGTAATTCCATGCATATTCTCTTTGTCTCGTTTTCTGATTTTAAACTTCGTAATGACAAAGAAACGATCGATGATTTTCGCGGTATTGAGACAGTCCTCCCTAACATGTGCACGTACAATAATATGTGGTCTAGTGTGGATTCACCATAACCAAAGGATGGTACTTTAGAGTTCAGACATGGTTGAGTGGGCTAATAACCTCAAAGCTATTTTCAGCCTCTAATAGCCCTCCAGAATGTTGTGTTTAATGTTATGGTGAATAATAATGTGTTATCTTTTGTTGGAATTGTATTTCCGAAACGAGAGAGACATAGTGTAAATGTCCCTATAGTAGTCTGGTAGAAATTAACGTGCAATGGTATTTAGAATATAGTATGTTTCTTCGTAAGAACATTGATTGTAGCTTATATTTCTTCGTTAAAACTTACGAAGATATTAACAGCTATAAAAAATCAAATGCCATCCAAAATATAGACATATTATTATTATATTATCTAAATAATGCTTTTAACTTATTCAACCATTGAGACCGTAATTACTTCTTGCAATGCTTTGCTTAGATTACTAAGCTCACTACGATGACTGAAAACAACTTACGTTCCGTGCTTCTTATACTTAGTTTTTCCGGGATCTGCCATCTAGTGAATATCACGGAACTAAACAAAATTTACATGGCACAGAGATTTAAATTATAAAATAATCCATGTAAAGCAGTTGATTGTAGCGTAACATTTTGTAGATTAGCTGTTGTGCCATCATGTTTATGTACTATTAGAGTGATACTCATTACTAAGATGCTATATAATTCGATAACGAAAGAAATTAGCTCACGAAGTGAGCCTCGTTTAATGCCTAACTTGCGCCTAGATAGGTGTGTCTTACTGATGTTACAAAATAACTGTTGTAAGCTGACACTGGTTAAATTTGAAACCCTCATTGACGGTAAAATGATCCAGTTAATCATAATCATGGTCAGATGTTAGTAATGTAAATAAGACATAACACCAATCATAAGTGTCATCATGTTCTTTTATCATATACAAGTTTACTCCATTATTCATTTGACAGTCTATTGTATTTCGTAGTATCAACCATATGCCGATAACAAAAATCCTATATAACAACATTTATGGTTGTGTTCCTTTCGACAGTCACACAAATAAATAACACGCCATTTTATTTCCCAATTAAAATATTCAACTAGCACTAGGCTAAATCAACATGATTTTCTTTAGAAAACAACTATCTAATGTAAATCAGGGTCATATACTTTACGTTGATCAAACATTATGTTTCAACCCTGATAGTTCCATTGTTGGTCCTATTTTATACATCTAACCAACCTACTGAAAAAATATGCACAGATGATTTCTTATCTGTGACTGATTCGGTTCCGACAGTAAACTTATACTTCATTAGTTAACTTACACATAACCACTTCTAACCTTAACAGACATTAGGTTCTTTAGACCATGTCTAAACTGTGTTAAGAAAATGACAGCTATTGACAGACATTAATAAAATTATAACAATCCCACTAAAGTCTCTCATTTAAAAGAATAACAGGTACTAATGTTACTTCATAGCGATTTCCTTCTTAATATAATATGTCCCATCTCTCTTCCTCGTTACAAACAGGTACAGTCATTGACACTAATAATACGTATTCTTTACAAAATTAAATAAAGCCAAAAGTGATTTCATAATTGTATGTTTCAATTTCATTGCAATCATTGACATCTCTCTTACTGCATTGCATCATCGAGTGATACACTCATTATTCATTGCTTGCTCTACACCTTTCTCCGTCAATAAAAGCTTGAGTAAGTTTTATGTCATGTACTATCGTGACTTACTTGTCAATCAATTATAAACTTTGGAGAAGAAATCTGCACGCTTTGCTCATGCTTTTGCTGCAGGTAGCTACTAATACAAATATACATATAAAAAAAACTTCTACAAGATCCTTAAGTAACATAAAGCTTTCTGAACGTGTCGGTTATTCATATTCAAATAACCCATCCCTCAAGACACAAACTGCTAGACCTGTTGCCGCTATTCAGAATCAAACGATATGGTTTTATGCATTATCGTTTTATTATTGTTTTCAGTGGGTTATTCGTATTTTTATAATTTACACATTTCCACGTATTCTCTTTATCTAAGTTAATCTATCATTTTTATTCTTCTTTAAATGGCGCAGTTGAAGTATAACTTTTTCGTCCAATCAACCACTTGAGAAATGCTTCATACAAAAAATTACTAGGACCTGTATTTTGATTATATATTTTTTATCCTGGTCTATTTATCCAAGTTAATCACATCGAATCGCACTCGATGAACAAACACAATGCCGCTGTTATTGGTCGTCATATAAATGTATATATTTTACTATGTTTTGCCTCTAGGCCATGGTACAAAACAATATTAAAAATGAAAACAATACTTCGGATTCGTTGACTCGCATACCAGACGGTGTAGCAGCACCATAATGTGAAGTGGTGTATAGCACTCACGTATACAGGACTAAACACTCCAGCATAAAATAAAAAGTGAGCATTCACTATTCAGTTGTTCGTATTCCACTTAGTGATTGTCAGGACGGAGGTCAACTGAGGAAAACCGATACTATTCTGAATCGTGACTAGGATATATGTTGCATGTGTTATGTTGTTTGCAGTTACGGTAACCTGAGGGTATTTCCTATACTTTTATCATATTTTCCAGAGAAACAAAATACATTAGAGAGACTCATACATCAACACCGGAAATTAATTTTATACATGTAACAAAACAAAGTAAAAACAAACTTGTAACAATAGTAAAAATAGACAAAGTATGCCTTGGAATGAATTGACTTGGATAGAAAGTTCTTTGTGTACCTCGATGTTAAATGAAGATGAAGAAATATAATTGAAGAAACCACGACGATATTGCTGCAGATGAAAAAGAAAATTGTACCTTTGGTTCTGTGTGCTAGTAAGCGGTGAACTCAATAATGGAAATTATCGTACACTTCCACTCATTTAGAACCAGTAGGGAGAAAGTCGAAAGAACGCGCTCTAACATATACTTAGTTGGTTAATCCCTTCCAGGGACTTCATCCACTGTTGTTTCTAGTCACCATCAACTCCATTGGATGCTTCTACAAAATACAGTGATTTCACGATTTAGATAGAAGTTACATTGAGTCCAATCGTCTTGAGACAGATTCCTAAACGCCATAAATAAATTCAACATGGCGTCCAAAACAGCATCTACGTATTCTGGTTCACCAACAGTAATTATAACTAACATCCCACAGTAGATGCACAAATGTGAACACATCTGGAACGTCAGCGGTTCAGTAACTTTTTTATCACTATTATTCAAATGTCGAAATAAATGAACGTCAGTTCTCAAAAGAAGCAAAAGAGAGTTGCTATTAATATTAACAAATATCTTACTTACTACTTGCAGAAATTAAGATCAATTTATCCACCTTTAGCAAATGAACAACTACTTTTGACAACATTTTCACACGATCGGCTGATATGCACAGTAGTTGGGCCACAACAGTGACTGGAAGATTCACTCTACATTCAGTAAGTGGATGCGCCACGCATCTACTCACAAGTTGTACAGCAACGATGGTTGGAGAATATTGCAAGAGCGATACAAGAGCGTGAGGTTGCGATATGCACAAATTCAAGTTTTTGTCTCCTGCACTCAATAATTTTATTCAGTTCACTTCTCCACCAGTAGCAATACATTAGGCGCTAAGTCTGACGGACGTTCAGAACAAAAATCTTTCAAAATACACCAAAGGTCTTCTGGATGGATCTGTTACTCCAAAGGTCGCACTCTCTCTTTGCACTAGAATAGCTAGGCAAGTAAGACTTCCAATAGCTCGACCAATGGAAAGGTCGCGGCTTTGATTAGTTCACGTATACGATGAACAACCAAAACTGCGTTAAACATACTTCATGCTGTGAAAAATAAGTGCTATGCTAGACTTAATATTATAAACGTTGATCACAAGCGTAATCAGTAAAAAACGTTCGTAGAAATTACGTTTCTGTCTGGTTCCTGGCTTAAGCACTCTTAATCTTTGCATACAACTACATTAGGGAAAGTGAGTCATAAATATGTTTACAGTTATGGCAATTAGCATGGAACGTTTAATACGTGCTAAGAAAATTACAACGCATATTACAGTTGTTGGCAAGGCATTACAAGAAAAAGTAGCGCAAACCTACGCTAGTGACGTGTTTCCCATTGTTATCCGAATGTGACGTGTAAAGCGTTAAGACAAAAAAGTTCTTGAAATGGATTGGATTACAGCCATAATTGATGCCTTCAGTTCATTGATATTGCGCACTTTCCTGCTGTATATGGATAATTTAATAATAGTCCACAACCAGAAATTACAGATGTTATGTCTGGTGAATAGGGAACACAATCGAAAGAGTCATTTCATCCTATACATGGCCTAGGGAATGCTTACTTGAGTAAAGCACGCACAGGACGTGAAAAATGAGGATGTGCACTATCCAGTTAGGAAAATCCCTATCCACGAACTGCTAATAGAAGGTGATTAGTGGCATATGACTGTAACGTTTGAAGGTATAGGCCAACCGCCACTGTTTCTGTGTATAAAATGTACGGTCCAATGACATCACAAGCAGTGACCGCATATCAGACATGAACCTTTGGGGAGGGACTTTCGTGCTCACGAATGACGCGAGGATTTTGAGTACCACAAAAGATGGAATTGTGTTTGTTCGCCACTAACGTGAAATACTGCTTGATCATTGAATGTTATTTATTGGACAATGTCCAGGTTGATATGTGCCATTGTGCCCTGGCAGCATCTCACACGCATACTTATTTGGTCATCTGTCAAAACCTAAATGGTTCGGGTACGATACGGATAAATTCTGAGGTCCTGCGTCACGATTCTCCAGTTCTTGTTCCCATCTCTCCAAACTGCATCATCTAGTTGACTTTCCAGGACTACACAGAAGTGACTTCAGCACAACAGCGATGTGCATTACACTTGTTTCTGTTCTGGGGCATGCGGCATTCCTTTTGTAGTCAATAGCCACTGCGCCTATCCGCACAAATTTTTCGTAGATACGATAAATTGTTAAACGGCTTTGTGGATTACGTGAAACTACAGAGAACTAAAGTCTTGACGCCACATCCGGTTAGTTACCATAGCAACGGCGGAGTCCAAGTCTAAACAAACAGTAAGTTTGATATGAGAAAGGTAGAAAATCAGTTGTGGAAGTAATGGTTGTTAATATTTTTCGGACTGTTGATTATTTCGGTAACGAGGGGAAACTACTTGAAAGAGTAGAAAATGCTGTGGAGTCCAAACATGTTCGGTTGCTTACATGTGACCGAGATTGGATGCACATACGAGGAAAAGTGCAAGAAAGGACACATGAAAAGTAAATATAATAAGTTGAGGTGAGTAGCTAATTTCTATTACGGTAATTTATGTTTATATAAAACACATAGCGTACAAAGGTACTATTAACTTTAGAAATCTTGATTTATGCTATACCTTGTATACTTTACCTACAATATCAATTTGCGCAGCTGTACATAGGGTACAAGGGTTTCGTTTTAGCACTTGTATTTATCTTCTTGATTGTGTGTCCTTAACTATAGCCGAATTAGCAACTTCAGTATAAGCTTCTTAGATATAATTATCACCTTTTTAAAATCAAGAACTCAGCAATCAATGATGATTTATCCTCATAATCATATCAACGTATTCAAAATTGCGTTCAATGGCATTGCGAGAAATTTGTTTACTTACGTAATTAGCTCCTTCCACTTTCTTTTCTAGTTTCAGTCCTTTGGAAACAGAAAGAAATCAACACGTGTCTCTTTTATTGTAATGATGATAATATGGCACAAAGCACAAAACCATAACGACTTGTTGAAAATCGAACACTACAAACCTACTGCTAAACACCCGGTTGCTTAGACTGTAACATAGCGGGTTACCATGGCGACCTGCCGGATCTGACGTAAGACTTTAGTCCTCCATTCGTGGAACTTCTTGCGAACAACCATTGGGTAGCCAAAAACTCCCATCAGACTTGCCACAACTCTTCTTTCTTCTAACGTAAACCTTGATGATGTCGTTCTGCAAATAACAAACACAGTTACGTGTGTTATAAGATTATTACATTGTTGTTGACATTTCATTTTGTCATAGTGTGTAACACTGAAGATCGAGAACCGCTAAAGGCAACGCAAGAGATTACTCCATTTAAGTGTTAACATAATTATGAATCTCCTTGTATGAATATAACATATCTAAACTCGTCTGATTCTAAACATGTCACATTTATTTAAAAATAATTCGTGTTAATTCAGGAATATCATAGAATATTCAGGGTGTAAACATTTTAAAAAGTTTAGAAAAAAACTGCATACACAGTTACCGTTACTCTACGTGTACTATGTTTACATTGTGTCAATAGATACAATTACGGATTTCAGGAGCGTTTGGTGAATTACGGCCAAGCGGAAGTGTGCCATACATAAAATCCTTTAATTAATGAGCATGCATGTACCTTGATATATTATTTACTTTCTATTTTCATTATAAGCAGTATATTTCTGTTAGTGGGCTTGAGTTGAAAACTGAGAAACTGATGTATTTGAAACTTCCTTCTCAAAGAAAATTATTAAAAATATTTATATAAAAGAGACACGATTGTGTTTCTATGTATGCGCAGTAGGATTGCCGGAAGGTACAACTGTTTGACGTGTGTCTAGCACACACACAGTGTGAGATATACTTGCTAGTAAGTGCGAACACTTACGCAAGTATATAAGAAACTTTGCATTTTCTGAGCATAATAAATATGTATTATAGTTACAGGAACAGTAAGCGCTTTTAGGCCATAAACATTTGGTTCGTGCAAACAAATAAAAAATGAAATGAGAGATCTATACGGAATGCCGAAAGGACAAGGGTCTCAAATTTTTTATGTAAGAAGAAATTACTTCTTTGTGTACTTTTGGGCAGTTACTTTACGTAACTGAATAATATGCTTTAAAGTGTAATC
>JAGDQP010023253.1:0-28512 GCA_022664845.1 Lepisma saccharinum
TATGTGTTTTTAAAAAATATAAGCAGATACTTTCCGATTTTGCTGAAATTTTCAAAGTTGAATATCTCGAGATCTAATCGTAAAAACGGTTGAAGATACAGATACAGTCAACAAATAACGAGATTGGTATGTAGAAAGTCATTTTGCACAATAAAGAAGATATTTTGCGTAATTTTTCTGCATTAAGGGACACACTGTCATAGTATAAATTGGTATTCGAACAATTTAATATATTTACGGTCTAAAATTTACGTACTCTCCATTATATTAACTATTTCTTGGTTATTGTTATATTATTTTTGATAATGTTTCATTTTATGTCATTTAAGGACGACTAAGACTATTTATACCTATTTTTCTCATCATTTGTAACATGGCAAGCCTTGTAAGCTCTAGAACATTCACTGACACACACATTGATGCACGATACATAACATATCCTTTAAAAATCAGGCGTACTTGGTAAAGAGAAGAAGTAAAACATTGAAATACGTAACTTCTTGAGTATTTGTGTATTTCATAATATATTTATTTTTCTTTGTTTTATATTATGTATTTTAATTGCGTTTTGTATGTTACGATTATGTTCGCATAGCAGAGTAACGAATCAGGATATGGGAACGCAGTAAATCTGTAACAAACGAAGGTGTTCATCGTAGAAGTAAATTGTGAACAGAAAGTTATTGAATATAAATTTGTATTCACTACATCATACACTTTCCTTGTATTCGTTTTCAGTCACGAGTTTACAAAGAGAGTCAAGGGTATACATTCTTTGTGATATAAATATTTTTAATAATAATAAATTCAGTAATACAAATAAGTTTCAATGTCTACATATCAGATTGTATTTATACTTCAGATTGTTCTAAATTGCTTTGATAGTTTATATGCTATATTTTGCAATTGGCCGACACTCGGTCAGTGCAATTGAATTATTCAGTTGTATTTCATATTCTCTTTTATTGTATGCATAATCACTTGTTTAACGATCTGATTTCGATTAAAACAGTTGCGATAGATTAGGAATATATTTTAAACGTGTATAAGGTATCGAAACGTTGAATATCACTCATCAGTGTTGCGGTGAACTGCAGTTCTTTCAAGATTCTCTCTTCATCTCGATCTTTCTTCCACTTCCATGTCACCACCCATTATTTATTCTCTACCCAAATGTATTGCTTAACATACAAGGGACAGTCTTGTATCAAATATCTTTATTATAATATTTATTTGTGGCGCTCCATCTATAAAAGACAGTCTGCTATGAAGAAAGAAGAATGAGTGGTAACAGTATCGCAAATTATTACTCCTCTCCCCCAAGCATTTAACCCCCTCTACCTCACCCCACATATGCTTTCTAGGTTACTTTTTTATTAAAAATGTGCAGTACACAAGTATACATAAACGATAACCCATAGACCGAATAATTGTTGCCTAGGACAAAATAAGACGCAAATGAACGAAATTCAAAATTACAAGAATTGGAAAAAATATGGGAATTTTAACCAAACGATGGATCGTATCAAAGAATAATGTGCACCAAAATTGCGTAAACTTTTGTGGTTTTTAATTTATGTCCTATGCAGTTTTTCGTATCTTGCACGATTTTCGCGTAAATGTGGAAAACCCGTCTTTCAGACGTCGGATGGACGCCATTTTCCAATATGGCGGCCGAATGCGCAAAGATCAGAATGTATATTTTTAGTATGTTAAACTAGGGGGTACGTACATGAACTGGACCCAAAAATTTTGTGTGTTTGAATTAATTCCAGAAAAAGCTTTATCTCGACTCTCGACTATTCTGTCTTCTAGCCTTACCAACATAAGTTATGCGCGGCATTTACGGGGTAGGAAACTTAGAGTAAGTTCTACATCTTTCTGACAATATTTACCTCTAAAATACGAAAATGAGTACGCATGCAAAATTTAAATTATAAAACTTGCAGGGGAAAAATAAAGCACAAAACTAACCGATGTTCTTTGGTATATCAAAAAAACCAAAACAAAAAAAAAAACATTAATCTAAGAAAAAGGCAGTGTGTTTATAATCAATAAGATAATATATCGTCTCCATGTCCCATGAACTTAAAGAAGCGTTCTACTGCCACGGTAAAGAAAAACGATACACAATTGATAATACTATAAGAACAATGCAATAATATTTCGTAATCTATACAGAAAATGATATCGAAGAAAGTGCGAAGTTAATAAAGGACATTCTTAAATGTACTAAGAATATTTACAGGAATTCGCCAGATTAGTTGCAACAAATGCCCGCAGGGTCCCTCAACTTTCAACTTCAATTGCTACGAACACATCAAATTTTGGTAACAGGCGTACATGAATAATAGTGGTGGCACTCATGTTCAATAGGACTGCATGATACATAGTGAGTACAGTGTACCATAGACAGCTCGCAACATCAGACGTGTTGACGTCGAAGAGAGGGCAGATTTACACAATAGATTGAAGATTTCTTTAAACCTAGCACTGTTAAAGACATTGATGTAATTCTTGACTCCCAACTTTACTTCTTCTACCAGTGATACTGTAGTGAACGATGCTTGCAGAAACCTTGGTTCTATTTATACGAGTAGAATAAACAAATTTCTACCTGATTCTAACAGACTATAGCAATAAATGTAGTTCTTAAAGCTTGATTTATCGTACGTGAGCTAGAAATTAGAAAGTTTTGTGTTGTCTGAACTTCAAATACTTCGAAATATTCTCAATTAATGGTAAACATACAATTTAAGTTGCTGAAAATATTAGCATACAGGAATACTATTTTTTATCCAAAACAAGAACGTTACACGAATTTAGTACGGTATTAAACTTGAACTTCCACAGATTAGAAGACAGAAGAAAACTTTTTTATTTTTACATAAATTAGTAGATAATAGAATTAAGAGCCGATAAATACTTTCTCAGTTATTTTTGCGTGTTCCAAGAGGGAAAACCAGAAAAGGGAATAATGGACATTGTTCTGTGCAAAGTCAAGATCAATTACTTATTAAGCAAATCACCTCTGTGGAAAACTAGTACTTTCTACAATTAGTGAATAACAATATCTCATGTTGTGGATATATTTGGGATGTCAGAATTCAGATTAAAACTAATGTTGAAAATGAAGTTCCTTGTGCAAATGATTATTCCCAGATTGTCTGGTAACTACGATTATTATTGTGTAATATATATGCGATGATGTAATTGAGCACTAAGTCAGTTATGTTGCTTTAAAATTTGAAATTTATTTTAAGTCCTTTAGGCAACTTTTGGCTGAGGTCGTATGGATGGTGATGGAATGAATGCTTAGAATGAAGAAAGAAGGAGGAAACGGAAGTACCCTAGAAATCCCACGGTATGAGATGAGACCGGTAAACACCCAGCACATGGTGTATCCTTTACAACATAGTATAAGATGAGATGAAACCTACGACCCAAATCACCAGAGGTGAGCGCTTTACCATTGAACCACTGCTGCTCTAGTTATGTTGTTATTACTAAATAAATACATAAATTGTGAGTTTACAACTATCCGATGCATTGGTTAAAGTGTTGAACATTCATGTGGATGGTCTATAGTGTGAAGAAGCCTAATAACAGAAGTGAAGGTAAGCAAAACCTTTTGAAATAGGAGCATATGCGATGAAAAGTCGAAGCTCACATACACAAACTGGAGGGTACTTCGGTGTGTTCGCACACAAAGTAGGGCGAAAATAAGAGTAAACTTTAATTCACATCTTCCAAGCGTCAATGAAAACGATATTTCGGGAATTAAACAGCAGACTTTCATAGCACAAAAGCCGTAACCAAGTCATTGGTAACAACTATCAATGTTTCCAAAGTCAGGAAAGATTTAAGGAGAGGACCACCTAAAAAATGGCAATTTTTATTGTTTCGCGACAACTGTAAAATATTGGAGGGAAGGGGAGCTCTGTAACGATTTTAGGACACCGTTTCTCAAATTTCTAGGACAATTCTGGCATTTATTTATATTCTGCAGAACCGTGCTACTGCTACAGAGAAATACGAAGAATTTGTACCTAATGGTCTAAGCTTTATTTCCCAATGGTCATAATGTGTTCGAAGGGGAAAATGCACCTCTGCACATGGCTCACTGAGTCAGAATGTGGTTTACAGAACATGGCATTGAAACAAGATACCGCACGTAGCCTGCACAGTATCCGGACCTCAACACGATTGACTAACTTTGAGGTATTCAGGAGTCTCGTGTAAGGAGCCTTTTCCCATCACCATCAAGAAGAATGGTTCAAAATATTTCTTGCAGAACGAGGTATTGTACTTTTCACAGATGTTCGACTTTGCATAGCCAACCGCGGCAAATACACATAGAGACTTCAGTTAAGAAGGTACTGAAGTAAAGCAAGTGAGAACGTCTCACTTTAATGAAATCTCCGTAATTATAATATTTTAATCAGAACGCTTCGCACTACCAACATAGTAGATTATCAAGAAAGTTATGTAGCCATTTAAAATAGCTATTTCTGTTTGAGTAAAGATACTTTACGTCTATATTTTGGTAATACATTTCTATTGACTGTAAGCATCTGCATTGGTTTTAAAAGTATTGCCATGTAGAATATGGTTTATTCCCTGTGTTAAAAATTCGTTACCCTAGAACAAATCCTCATACTTTGATCTGACATAAAAATTACGTACCCTCCAATAGATGCCATCCTTCCACCCAGTACCCATTACTGTGCATATTTGCCTTTAATTTATTCAGCAATTTAAAAACAAATGGGTATTTCCTCAAATTTTGATCACTCTCCAAAGGCAGAACTGACTTTTATATCATCGATATCTCCCACAGCAATGCCGATTGGCTGGCCAAATTTGCATTCGCTAATACGTTTACATGTTAATCATGACGGGAGAAAAGAATATATAATTCTCTTCTATCCCATCAGTACGTTTGTTTGTAAGACCTTTTAAGGTAGTTTAGTAAAACATTTTTCTTTAAAAAAAAGTTTCAGTTTTAGCTCAAGAGTTCCCATGATATTTAAAGTGTCTCTCGTTTTACACAAATTCATATTCACTACATTAATCTTTGAAATAGTACTTTGATATATGGGCAATACAAAGACTAAAATAAATACGATAATAAAGGGAGATTCAGTCTTTCATATATCTATAAAGTACGAAGATAAAATTAATAGTATGAGCGGTAACAGCACATGTAAAATACTATTTGAACTTCTACCACTAAGTTCCTTTGATAGCAAGTTTAATGCACTGCTGCTAAACGATATAAGTAAACGATATTCAGCTAACCGGGCGACCGTAGCTCAGTTGGTAGAGCTTTGTAATCGTATTCGGGAGGCCCTAGGTTCGATACCAGCGTTCCACCTCGAAGTTTTCCCAGAGTTTTCCTTCCGTCACATTAAGCAAATCCGGGATTGTACCTTCAACGAAGGCCATGGCTGCCCTTCCCCTCATCCTTTCCCCTAATCTTGCCAGCCTGAATCACGGATACCTGAATGCGATTACTAAATGCAATTAAATTAAATTTGACTCTTTTATTCAGATTTTTAAAACTATAGTTTCATCCAGAATAAAGTTAAACAACTGTGTTAAACATATTGATTCTTTGAAACGGCTAAATCTTGATATATTAAAAAATCACACATTATCTCTAGTATTGTTGAATTGAAAGGCGCGTTAGTTAAACAGATATCTTAGACTAAAAAAAAGTATTTATGTTTCTCTAACTTAAAAAACATTTATACGTTAACTGTTTAATATTTCTCCTTTTCCTATTTGATTGATAATAGTTACAAGTATCAAAGAATAAATCAATATATATTTACTTCATGTGCATCTCAGTTCAGCTCAGGATTTAACTGTACTCCTTTTTTGTATGTTTTATATAAAGTACGTACATTTCATTTATTTGAATTTGTAGCTTTTGATTTATTTATCGTTAGGAAATTTATACATGTTGAGTTCAATGTTACTTCAATCAATACAAACAGAAATATTAATTTGGAGGTTCTTTGTTAACCAATACATTAACAATTCCATTCCAATCTTCTCTAAATTCAAAATTGTTTGCTGTAGAGATTAATTAATCCATTGTATTTTTTCAGGTGACAACAAGCTAACCACATTTAAATTCCCTTCACGTGCAAAATAAAATAATACAAAAATCTTTTTAAAAAAATCTTTGATCAATAGGATCGGCCTTGTATGCATGATTTGCATGTGAATTCTGTATACATGACTTGTGAAACAATAGGTTAGTTGGCGATGGGCTTTCCACATCTGTTTGCATTGCATGATTGCCCAGTTGAATCTAATTATGCGTTATAATTAACTTGCTGTTGACAAGCTTCAACCCCTCGTTTCCCTTGCAGGTTGTAACAGTTTCATATCAGGTTTCTAATAATCCACACCAGGTACGAAAGCTAACATATTTTGGATTTTGTTTTCATTACTTAATTGCAAAAATGTAAGATTTAATATGTATAGAAGAATATCATATAGTTTTAGCTTGTCTTCTGCAAGTTAATATATATTTATTAGCACTATATTTTGTAATCAAATTATGAGACATGATACAGCTACATTATTTAGTATATTAAAAATAAAGTTAAATTTTATGAACGTTGAATATTTGTTTTATTATAGTGTTTAAAGAAATCATTCGCTTGCAATCGATTAGCATTTTTGTTATTACTGAAAGGAAAAAAACGACATAAGTTTGTACCTTCTACAAAACAGTAAATGGAAACCATTAAATAACTCACACCTATACTCTTTTTTAAGTACTCAAAAAGGCAGTAATTCTTACAGATTGGATAATTAGTTAAAATAATAACTAAGAAGTTGTTTTAAAGATTACTTAGAAATCAAAATTAGTTTCGTAATCTTTATGTTCGTTTACACATTTGGTACCAAGTTCAAACCAGAATGATTGTTTACTTTCGTACAAACTCAATTAGCATTGCAGATTTCTCTCTTCTCAAATTGCGTAAACAAAAGTCGCATATTTACACCTTTCTTTGTATATGACTGGTCCGTTGAGCTGGAAATAATATTTTTTATGCATAAACAAGCTAATTTTCAAGCACTATCAATATTAAAATTTTCTTGTTTATATCGGACCGCAGACAGTCCCTTAAATGAAAACAAGTTCAGTTCAGTACAGGATATAAGGTTAATGTAAAACATGGATCTCCAACAATATATGGAGCTCCAGCGTAACCTAGTCGGTAGCGCGCTCGACTTCAGTGCGAGCGGTACCGGGTTCGATTCCTGGTGGGGGCTCAAAAATGTCGGTGTTGACCCAGCATCGTGAGGATAATTGGGGAGCTCACAGTGAGAGCTTCGGCTCTCCTCTCCCAAACCCGTCTGGTCAGCGTGGGAGCAGTAGACCAACTCCTCCCTTCGGGGATAGGCCTCATCCACTAGTGGATTGAATATGGCTGTGATTTATATATATACTTTGGCCAAGACTTTCCTTGATTCTCACAGGATCATAACATTCTTCCATGATGTTATTTATTAGTATTTGATAAATTAATTCATTATCCTATTCCATTCTAAATACCGTGTACTAAATTTTAAAAAAAATCTTAAATGTTCAGAAAAGCCAGTTGTTATTACCCATATTCCTATTAGTTCTATTGATATATAGTTCCATTAGGCTTTCGAGAGCAGCGGTATCCCTAGAATTAGGTTCCGAGAGAAATAGGTAATTAAGGAACAATATTATATTGTAATTTTATATTACGGTGTAATATACAAAAATGTTTTCAGTAAAACATATGCCAACGTGATCTAACGTAGCTGATATGTACATGAGAAAATCCATAATTTCTAATTAATTACAGGATCATACTAAAGCATGATTAATAAAACTTACCCAAGTGAAGAAATCCTTAGATAAATGCTAATCACTTTGAATCTTTATAATTTTAAAAATCTGTATTTGGGTTTTGATCGTTCGTGAATCCTCTGCCGTAAAGGGAAGCTCCTTGCTACTGACACTTGGCTCTAACGTTGTAACAAACAGCACTCTCTGGTGACGTAAAATAGAATACAATGATTGCGATGTTGCAAAAACTTTGCAACCACCAATGTGTTGTAAATGAACGAATATGTTTATCCCTTATATCTTCTCTTTGAATATTCATTTTAGAATATATCACACTTGGTAAATGCAAAATGAAACTGCTACTTTATATTGCTCAGATAATTATCTCAATTTCTTGCTAGTGAACCTACGATTAAACTCTTGAGCGAAATGTAGGAGTATTGCTTGCTGGAAAATTGAAACTAATAATAATTAACTTGTAGCATTCTTGCAGGGTATAAATTTACATCTCCTTTCATGAATATATGATTGGATTGGGATTTACGTAACTCAAGGTAATCCTATAAAAATAATGAATCCGTGACTTAGAAATACGTCTTCTCACTTCAGTTGACGGTAATGTTATAATAATTGAAATACCACCCTAAGTTAATTCTGAAACAAATGCTTATTTTTTTTCAAATTCACAGTTATATTATATATTTTTAATTCATTTAGCAGATTGATTACGGGAAACAAGACAATGACATTGTATTTTAAAGGTAATAAGGAAGATATAACATAAATATGTTAGGAACAATATGTCTTGTAAGTAGTTTGTCGAATGTGTGATTTTCTACATATAGGAAGGTCGTCGAACCAAGGATCATGAATGACCGTTTACCTCACACTCCTAGGTCGCTCGCCCGAGATCGACGTTGAGCTGGTCGTGTGATGAAATCGGAAATTAATCGGAAATTGAAACGTTAACATTTTTGAGTAACCACGAGGACTGAATCGAGTTGACGAACGTTTACCCAGATTTTGGGAAGAGATCATTCGAGCTCGAGACTACAAAGTATATACACTTCGTGTTTCGACATGAGCCATGTGCTTCGTGTATCTTAACTCGTTATACCCCAAGATACTATGGAGACTGGGACCATCTTTCTATTCATTGTTTCTATAAATGTGTATTTATCAATACTATTTTATTTTGTTCAGGAATGTTCAGTGAAAGTAAATTCAGTAGAGTCGTCAGTTAATATGGCAAATTGCCAAAGATGGCAATTGTACATTTGTGAGACGTCGACATTATGGAAATAGAGATTAAGTGAGAGTAATTTATGTATTATATCCGTTACGCCAAATCTATTAGTTGTAAGTCAATTAAGGTTAGATAAATATGATCCTACAACGAGTATAATTTCCCAGGTACTATTTGCTTACGCCCTAATTCATTGGTTCTACGAGGCAGTTATGGCTTTGCTGGATAAGCTCAAATTTAGATGAAACGAGGACAATAATGGCGCATGAGCCTTGATTCTAGTCAAGAAAGTTTAGTATCGATCGCGTTATTTAAGTTATTCAGTAAGTAGTTGATAAATTGTACAATCCCAATATTTACCTCAAGTACGATCTCAAAACCAAGATAGTAATTAAGTTAAGAAAGTATAGGTGTACGAAATGCAATATATTTTATGATTTTGAAATATAATACATAATATTAACCAAATATTTGTTTTTACAAACCTATGAATGATATTACTCCTCAATAAATTGTAGAGGACAATAGTGAAACATAAGAAACTGTAGATTTATGTTTAGACATGACGGCAGCATTATTTCTTGGCTTTTAGCAGTATACATAATAAATAATGTAGATAAAGCGAAACATGTAGATCAAATTTGGTCAAGAGTTTAAGGAATATTTCACACATTAAGGATCAAATCAAATATAGAGATTAAAGAAACTTTAGATGTTTTGGGATCATACATTAGGTTTGCTATATGCTACAAGGGAAAAAGTAGGAAACAAATTTATTTTAGAAAACAGTAGTACAGCAGTAATAACAAGAATAACTTCCGGTCACAGTCCACACAGGCGGAGACGGAATGTCATGTTTCAACAGACGAAGACATTCTTGTTAATTCAGCTTCTAAAGTACATTTATCTCGTTGAACGAAAGCTTCAGCTGTTGATTGTAAGATAAATGAAAATGTAGTAGAAAACTTGCGAAACTCTAACATAAATAAAATCGAGTAAGTTTTGGCTCAAATTGACAGTACTACAAGTATGTTAGAATAGATTAACAAACAACATAGTTTGTATGAGAATTTGTTAAACGCAAAGTTTCACCGAAAGAATCTTGATACAAACTGTAAAACGTGGTATTATTCTAGGGTCGTCGAAATAGGACTACACACGCCAAGCAGTATTTGAAGCCACATAAAGAGTACTTTCAGGCTAATTATTCTAACTTCAATCATAATTAAGATTCCGAATACATGGAGATTCCGTAATACATTCCTAAATGTATTACGATAACTGGTATGAACCATGTCCGTTTCTTCAAAATTTTGGGGGTTCACCAGGACCACAAATAGATTCAACGTTTAATCCATATTAACCTTTCTATCCAGAATATGAATTCAATAATCAGCAAGTAGTTATGCTGGTATAGTGCAAAGCAACATAATTTTTAGGTGTACCAAATCAAACTTCATATCAACATGCACTGGGTAACAAAAAAATATGGGAACAGTACTCAAGAAAATTTAGTCTGCGCTAATAGAATGATTCAATTAGAGGCAAATTGTCAATGTAAAGTGTTTAAATATAACAGTAAGATTAAACGCAATGCGAATTCAACGGGCAACCAAATTTCGTAAAATAATAATTTTACCAAAACGTTTTGGAAAACCACCTTCAAAATTCATTGGGGAAGCAAATGCGGTGTACACAATGTCATAAAAGGTGTCTCTAGTATTGAAAAGGTATATTAAACCAAAATTTTCATCAGACTGGAAAGTTGGGGTACTGGTCAAGATAAGTAAAAAGTACCTGTTAGATTGGTACATTTTAGAGCCAAAATTGAGAATTTCCTCGCTCCTCAGAAGATTTAGTACAGCAAAAATGTATCATAGTTTCACCAACTGTTTTTGAGTCAAAAGATAGAAAAATAGATATTTATAAGTTTACAAATCAAACGTAGAAATACAGAAAGGTGAAGATCTATGAGAACCAACAAAAATACACATACTACCTACTTACGAGTGTTATGCCTTATCTAATACCATATTAAGTGAGCAGCAACATTTCTTACTGCATTATAGGAAGTCGTTTGACCTGAAACGGATTCAGAGCAGAAATTATAAATGCAATTTTAGGTCTATGTTGGAAATTTGCGGGTGTTTTTCAATGGAGCTTGGAACGTCTTGGAAAAGTCCGTGGGTACAGACATTTTATAGACCCGATTCCTCACTCCCCTTATTACAAATCTCAGTATCCGAATCCAATGCAAGTGTTTGATTATGTCAAAAAGTAAATAGAAAAATTATTACGCCAGGATGTAGTGGAGGTTTCAGAAAGTGTTTACAATTTGTCCAAATTATTTTTGAGGAAACCGAACGGTGATTTACGTAGGTGTTTGGACAACAGAGCCCTGAATTCTATATCAATGTTCCAGCGTGTATCTTTAGAATCAATATCACACTTACTAGTTAGAATGTCAGTTGATAGTTGGCACTGCGCGATGGGTGTTTCTTCTACATTTTTACAATTGAGTTGGACCCAAGATCAAGGCTGCTTACGGCATTTCGACTAAGTGGATTGGGGACCTTTCAATTTAAAAGAATTTCTATAGAATATTTAAACTCATCGAGTGTGTTCTGTCAAGTAGTTAACCATTTTCTTTGGCAAATCCATCTGTGTGACACATTGCTCAAAACGTTGACGATATATTTCTATATCATAACTCTGAAATTCAAATCTTAAAATATTTAAGAGAGGTGTTATTACCTTTTTTACAAATAACCTTGTGTATGGTGTATGATAAATTAACGCAGAAAAATTGACAGCTGCCTCGCCAAAACTCGAACCCGGATCTCCCAGTTGCCGGCTAGGTGTGCTACCATTACACCCCCACGGCACGCCCAATAAGAGACGTGTTTACGAAATTACAAGAAAATGGATTCAAGTTATCGTTATATAACCAATATTCCTTCTCCCATATCTAAGCACTCGGATACATCGTATGTGTCAAAGGTTTTAAATCATCACGTAAGGTGTTGGAAAGCATACAATCCCACGCCATACCGATAGATCAAAAGAGTTTGAAATCGTTCTTAGGCAACTCGTTCTGGATTTGCCCGAAATATGTATGTGCAATAACTATGCCCAGGCTGTTGCACCATTACAAACATTTCTCAAAAGAGGATAAAAAATTTGAATGGGGAGAAAGGAAATAACATATTTTTATGGAAATTAAGAGAAAACTAATGGATTCTCCAGAATCATATCAATTCGAAAAGAAGAACGAATTGAAAGTATCTACAGATGCGAGTTTCCAGGGAATAAGATACATCTGCAAACGAGAGATTCCTCAGACAAACTCTAGCAAGTTGTGTCATACTATTCAAGAACATTACGTGAAAACGAAGCCAAATGGGTTATCCTCCAGGTGGAACTTTTGAGTTTAGTCTCAGAGCTTTCCATTTTTACATGTATGGGACTCAGTTTACCCTCGAAGTTGGTAACAAAACGATCACATTTTTACGACAAGCCCATTAATTGTTGCTGCGCCCTTGCCGTTTGACAATTCTTATCAATTCGTACAATTACTTTCCTGTGTTTGTATAGAGTGTGAAAAACTGTACAGACTCCTTATCGAGGCAAACAACAAGAAAAGCACTATCAGATGACATATAAATGGTCGATGAGAATTGTCTATGTGCAATGAGAGACACCCCAAGTGTAGCGGAAGATCAAAAAAGATGAATTCTTTGGACCAATATTTGCGTATATAAAACGGCAACAACGAAGGGAAACTCATTGAAAAGAAGAGCGAAAAGTTTCGAAATCAAAAATGTAAATTGTACAGAGTTCACAAGTTTGCTAATTCCAAAAGGCTCTTAATTAGTGTTCCAAAAAGCATGAAGAAACAAGTGTTGGAGATAGCTCACTACCGAAATTAAATTTGTATTCATTGTGGGTACTCTAAAATATCCATGTGCTTGAAAAAGATTTACATGCGGAAAATGAAACATACAATAAGGAAATTTGTGGGCACATGCATTATTTGCCAGACGAACAAAATTAGCAGGGTAACAAGAAAACCATTCAAACAAACCTATCCCCATCCTTCAGCATTCAGTGAAATATTTGTCGACCAAAGCGGACCATTTTATAAATCAAGGAAACACATATATTCTTATAATCTTATTATGGTAGATCTAGGAACAAAGTACACGATTATAAAATCATTGTCAAAACTTACTGCAAAGAAAATTGCCGACATTTTGTTCCACGATTTAATTTTGCCTTTGGAATACAATATATTTTGCGCTTAGATAAATTAACAGCACATAAATCCAAATCTAGTTAAATAACTTCCAAAGAAACTACGAGTTAAGTAGATGAGGTTGTTCTACACAATAATCCAAGAAAGGACGTACCAAGACTTTTCCTTCGAAATACGACATAGTTGGAATAGTGAAAGAGAAAATAAATATAGTATGTTAGTTACGAATAGCAAAGGTAAAAGAAAATTTATGATGTTGATATTTTAAGAATAATAATATGACAAAAATGAGGACTAGAGATATGTAAATAGTAAATGTTAATAGTAACAAGTAATTGTAGATTAAGTTAATTATTTTAACAAAAATGAGGTTTAGTTCTTGCAATAAATTTGGAGGTTTTGTTTTTCAGGAAAATAGGCACATATATTATTAATTATATGTTGTGCAGACGTGCGATTGCTGATTCTTCTTAAATGTGGCATATTAACACTAGAAGAACTATTAATTGAATATGCTCTTCAAGATATATCGAAATAAGCTAGAAGTTTACATATCTTTAAGAAGTAAAATATTAATTATAGAGAACTTAGAAGTAAGCATTTTAATTATTTGAAAGGTTATGGTAATATTTTATGTAAAGCAAAAGGTAACATAGAAGACTTAAAAACAAGCGCAGCTTTCCTTGAGCAATGTTAAGTCCACTAGTATTACAAGCTAACTAAAATGATGTTACCATTCTAGAGCAGTGATAAACAAAGAGGAATACAATGGATGGTACATACCTTTAGGTTTGAAAGTAAGCTCCATCAGCATCCAACACATTTCGTCAACGTTCCTTCAGTTGAGCAATATCCTGGTGGTAAAAGTCGGTGGTCTTTGAGACAAAGAAGTCCGTGAGTGCAATTCACCAATTTGGCTCCTTTTGCTGCAATGTACGGTGCACTCTTTGCAACTGTGGTGAATAAAGGTCAGCAGTGATGGTCTGTCCAGGTGGAATGAGCTCGTAATGCACCACTTGGCGATAAGTCACCATACAGAGAGCATATTCTTTCGTGGGTGCAGAGGTGTGAGGAACATGGTCACGTGGCGACAACCAATATCTGTTGCGCTTGGGAGTATCACTGAGGACCCACTTTTCGTCACCAGTGAGCAAGCGATCAAATATGTGTGTTCAGGTGCCAAGTGAGTAACGAAAAATAGGCTTTCATTCGTTGTTCCTTGTTGGCTACCGACAATCTATGGAGTACCCACTTGCTTAACCTGTATGACTACCCTATCATATGCAGGTGCAGTCTGACTGTTTCAGCGGAAACATGAAACCTTTCTGCAAGTTCATCACACGTTAGACCACTGTCCTCCTTGATGGCTACTTTTAGAGCCTCGTCATCCAAAACATGTGGTCATCCAATATGAGGTTCATCAGCAAGGCTCACATCTCCCGAACGGAACTTCTGGAACCACTGCGTTCGTTCACGGCATTCTCACCAACTGCCTGGCATATGCGGCGGCTGGCCGGCCCACTTTAAATCATACAGAAAACACACACGAATAAGCTGCTTTGATACCTCGATTTCTCTTTTACACTGAACGAGCTATGACTAATGTGTGTGAGCACCGTGCCTGTACTACTGAATGTCGATGGTTAGACTAACTCTCGATCTCTTTGCAGGCACGTGCGTCATTTTGTTTCCTCTCTGTGAGCGCATGATTAATAGGACGTCTAAAACGGCGAAACAAATGGTTACATTGTATTAATTAGACAAAATACAGAAATACTAAAGTAATATGGTAAAGAAAACATAATGACGCATAATAATAAATAAATTTTCTTAGCAATATTTAAGGGAAACTAATGTAATAAGTGATGGAGATTTCAGATACCAGGAATGATGCAATTTAGGAAAACCCTGGGAAATAGTGTAATTTAAATGACGATTTAATTAAAGTAAGATAAAACAGAAAGTAAGATTTAAATAAAAGTTTATAATCTTTGAAGAGTAATGACAAATAAGTATCGATATAATAATAATATTATGCAAATTAATAAGATTGTTAGTAGACACGTATTTAAGTCATAAGTAGTACCGTTACGCAATATTAACATTTTGATTTTACGAAGTTTTATGAAAGTTTAGTACAGTAAAACATAAGTAGTACTATAACGTTATGAAATGTTATAAATATAGTGCCTAGGGATAATTCTAGAACGAGATTCTAGATGCCCAGTACATGAGAGTAACAATATTTGGCAACTACTTGAGGGAACAGCCATTTGTGAAATCAAAAGTATAATAGAAAATCGTACTTTCGTAAAGGTTTTTATAGTACATAAGAGTAACAGTCGATGGACACAATAGTGTGTAGGCGCACTGCGATTGTACATACCGGTATAAGTAAGTTTTACTAGTTTCATTAAGTTTGAATTGAACCGTGAGTTTTTATGGTGATATAAAAAGGGTTAATCACAGGTTGGAACGAAATTTTACAATTAAGCAACAATAATTTTGAGTAGATAACAAATATCTCATATGGCACAAGTGGAGTATATTTTCAGGATGAAAATAACATTTCACTATTTTTAAGGTATGGAGTATTTTGAAGCAATAAATTAAGAAATGGAATTAATACATCACACATAATTACTGACTAACAATAATAATATAGAAGATAAGTAAGATTGCATAAGACTATTAATAATAGTCGTGTTTTGAACATAGAATTGTTTATATGATATTTGAGAGTCTATATATCTTATTGCATCTGTTAACTTTATTGTTTGTCAGAACTACATTATGTAAGCCTATAAAAATATTAGAGTTATAGTGAAAATATATAAATAAGAGTTTAAATAAGTTTAGCGTAGGGTAAACGAGATATTTAATAATAATAATATACTTAGTGTAATGGCTAAATAACGTTAAATTTTAAATCAAGAGGAAAATACTTTAAATAAGGAAATAATACTAGATTCATATTTGGCAAGGAAAAATATTTTAAATAATACTACTGATGTAAAGATAGCCATGCCATGCAGTCTTTTGTACGTGTATCCTCAGAGGAATGAAAATCCGTATTCCAAGCGAAATGCAATTATCTCATTGAGTACAAGTTCGAAGCGAGAGCATGAATTTAGTAAAACGCAATGTAAATTTCTTGGTGAAGGGTAATCCAACTATAAACATAATTTAATTATAAACACGAGAGATGGTTTGGAAACTGATCGTTACTTTACGAAGGATAATACTCGAGAGTGATCAATTGTAACTGAAGTCGAAGAAATGAAGTATATTAGCTACCTATTTCATTTTTTAGTTCAATGTTATGCAGATAGAGTTAATTAATCGCTATATTTGTACAGACAACTTTAAATGAAAATGTAATATTTTAAATAAATGAATAATATTTAAATAGATACGGTAGGTTGAATTCAGATTTACTAATTTAATGTAGATTTGTACGTATGTAGTAGACCAAAGTTGATAACTGAAGAAATTAGGACATGTTGATTGTATACAGTGTGGCACAGAGACATTGCATAACAACAATATCGTTATTGCAAATTAAATATTCCTAACATGCATACAAATCAAATATAACAAAGAATGAAAGGTAATTATCTCACCAGCATAACAGCAAGTACCGCAAAACAAGCAGTGCAAGTTACACTTACCTAGAAAGAAGCAAAGAAAAGGAAATTAGAACATCAATGGGAAATTTTAAAGGAGAACACATTCTAAAAATGAAAACGACAATTGACTTAATTTTCACCAACATCCATAACAAGTTGTAACATGACCTATAGAAGCGAAATTTCTAAAACTGTCTAGTCCGAAAACGAACTTCAAATCAACTTTCTTTTGGGATATTGAAAAATCGAATTTCGAAATGATTATATTCGGAATGCAAATAGTGATTTGCAAGTCCTACAAAATGCAAATACGTTCTAACAGTAATTTCAGCTTCAAAAGTGAATAGTTAATGTCTCACAGGCAATTGTTTCTTGAATTTCAACAATTGCAACTCAACCAATATTTTCGCCATAAAACAGCAGTGCCGCTGTTTATGTGGTGGCGCTGATATAGTCAACAGTGACTCAGTTCCTGGCTGTGAGAGAGAGGACGAGTGTTGCCAACCACAACATCGAGATAAAACTTAACAAAGCCCCAGTACAGTTTATGTAACATGCTACAAAATCTCAAACTTTACAACATACTCCAAAAATAGTGATAGATAATATATTTTTAAGAATTTATTTATTTATGATCTTTAGGCGCAAGTTTGTTGATCTTATTGTAATAAGATCATATTAATGTAACGTGGAATTTTGAATGATTTATTATCACAGAGAGAGAGTGAGAGAGCGAGCGAAAGAGATAGAGAGAGAACGAGAGAGAGAGAGAGAGAGAGAGAGAGAGAGAGAGAGAGAGAGAGAGAGAGTTCAAACATGTGAAAAGGGATAAATTTATGTGAAATACGTAAAATAACTTACATACAATATAAGTTTTCTCCAATTTGAATCATAATTTACAACGACCAGATCGGTTTCTAATTCTCTGTTGTTTAACAGAAGAAACAGCAATATCTTAAAATGAAATGAAAAATTTTCTTTGGGAATAATTTCAAAATGGATATACATTGAAGGAGCAGATTAAAGTGATCATATTTATTCCAGTGATTCCGGGGAGAATCGGGAAAACGTCAAACATTTGCATCATTTTCCATATGACTGTACTTGTACTGCTGTTGCAATACAGTAAGTTAATTAAACGGGTCCATAACGTATACAGTTTATCATTTTTATAAATGTTGTAGATCAACATAATGCAAACATTTTCTGACTTACTGGTGCCTTTGTTTTTCTGGATTTCCTGCTATGGAGGCAGTTCGTCCTATTTATATGCCTAATTATTTGTTCGACTAATTTATCTTTCTCACTACATCGGAGTGTGATGCAAGATGTTAGACAGAAATCGTTTTTCGAATATTTCTTTCTAATTAAACAATAAAAGTGTTCGGAAGATATTTATTCTTCAAATCGGGCAGAAAAATAACCAGGATAAGCGAGAAACGAATATTCCCCGCAACAACATTTCCACATGCAAAGACTAAAGACAATTCTTCCATTCTTACATTTCTTTTCCAACAAAATAAATGTTACCACCAGAATTTTAAACGATACAGATATTTCTATTTGGCATTGGAACATAAGCTGTGAATCATACTCAGTCAGTTTCATTTTGTTTCAAACAATTCAGTTTTGCTTCTTGTCTACTATTGAAATAACAGCTAGTTTCATTAGCGTCCCCTTATGAACGCTAGAGAACAGGGACAGATATACAGTTTGCCCTGTCTACTCCCCCTAGATCTCAGAAACTACAAAATAGAGAAAGATAATCGTTGAATTTCTCATGGTTTGAAAAGCCCTTTTTCTATACCTTCTTCTTTCAGAGATAAGCTTCAAATTTATACTTTAACCTATTGCTCAACACTAGTCATCACAATAAACCTATCCCTCTCTGTTATAGTTATAAGCCTTGTTACTAAGTTGTAATTCTCTATCGATGCAGCTTTCTGTGCCCGCAAGTCGAAATTGTCATGCTGTTTTCTATCGGTGTGGATCTACAATTGATAACAAAAATCGAATTGGTCATACAGGACCCTAAACTGACAGTGAATGATCTGTACTTTGCAAATCAAATTTGTGACCGTTGACAGTTACATTTAAAGAAAATATTAATTTTCTAATTATCTATCCAAAAAGATATTTTAAAATAAAATCCGTATCAGAACTCAGAAATCGTTTTCAGAAATGTAAATTGACATATCATTCTACTTGAAAGTTTCATTTTCATCCTAATTAAATTCGATGGACATTTATCTAAGGGCACATGAGAAACTACATTCAAATCGACTGATTGATATCGAAGGTAAAGATAGCATTTCTAAGGATAAGCGAGAACTGGTGATTAGAACAGTGAGAAATAAAATGGTCACTTGATTAAAAAAATAACTAAAATTTTAGGTTCCGTGCTCTGACATAAGAGATTTTAGTTGCTCAGAGTCGAAATGGATTTCTAATAAATGGCTGCATGTTGTGTCCTGATTTTGTAAAAATAATTTGTAAACTTTGTATTTTAGGCCATTTTAGTTACTGATGACTTCTGCCCGTCTCGTTTCCGCTAGATATGAGGTCCCTAAAATCCTCAAATAACCATGCCCCAATCGAGATTCGAACCCAGAACCTTGGAGACGCTAGTCGGACGCCTGAGATCAGGTAGCTACACCGATCGGCTGCTCTGAATTTAAGATGAAGGGAAAAGCGCGAAAAGGAAAATAACTGGGTTCATACAATTGCAAGCCAGAAAGTTTTAAATGGGCAATTTTATAAATTCATTGCAACTCTGAAACTGACTTTATTGATGACCTTTTGACATCTTCATCTCAGGTCGGAATATTTTGGATAGAGGATAGAGAAAGTATCGGCCAGGATCTTACTTAAAGTACCATCCCAGTATTAGGTGAGAATTAGGGAAAGCCTGAAAAACCTGTCAGGATGGGCAGCTGTGGGGTTCGAACGCGTGTCCCTATGCATTACCAATCCGAAGTCCGCGCCGTTACCGCCTTTACCACGGAGGCTGGGATTTCGCATCTTTGAGAAAAGATAAAAATAAGTTTCTCAATCATTTCAGGATACATAAGCAAGGATAGAAAAGTTTTATAACCTGTTATTCACTATTGGTCATATCATACCGTACCGAAATACTACTTTTTGCCTGCCTGTACACTACGTCAAGACAGATTGTCTGTAACAATAAAACACTAGGACAGTCAGGACTAGGTTTTCAGTTATTTTGTCCTGGTATTCGGATTGTTGGCAATATTGCAATAAAAGTGCTTTAGTTGATTCTTAGCCGACTATGAATAATACAGAACAGTAAGACCGAGTGGCCGTAGCTCAGTTGCACAATAAACGCTCTCATAAACATAGATCTGATTTCGCTTCGTTTTGGAGATATAGCGTTTTCAACTTCGAGCCTAAAGGCGACGCCTAACCATGAGAAGAAAATTAATAATCCTAAAAAAATTCAGAAACGGCAGCTGAATGAAAATTTCGTTTGCGGAAAATTGTCTCTATCAACAATCAACATGGTAGATATCAATAGTAAACATGATGTCATCTGGTTGTCAGTGTTGCCAACTCAGTATAACGTTTAACATTTTCAAATGACACTACGTCGTGTTGTTGGATTTGGCATTATCTTGTATATAAACCTCACACATAAAGCACACACCGCAGTGTTGCAAACTATGGATTACATATCGTAGAACATACGTAGTTTGTGTAAAATCTCGAAAAGTTTTCTGCCTGATCCACAGTTTGCTACACTGCAATGTGCGCTTTACGTGTGTTGTTTATCTTCACTAGGGGATGCCAAATATCCAGTAACATGACCTAATGTCATTTGAAAAATAATAAACGTTAAACCGGCTGGCAGCACTGACAGCACGGTGACATCGTATTTTCATTCTTAATATCCACTATGTTGATAGAAACAAATTTTCTCAAACGAATGCGTAGTTTCTGATTTATTGAGAATTATTAATTTTCTTTCCTGTTAGGCGTCGACTTTAAGCTCCAAGTTGGAAATGCTGTACGCCAAAATAAAGCAAAATCGGACTCATGTTTATGGGAACTTCCATTCTTATTTTGTTATGACAAATCATCTCCCGAAGTTTTCGTTCAATTATTATTATATGTAGTTTATTCGGTTATTGATTGTCTCTCGTTTACTCGTCCATCTATTCGAGTATAATTCGTGTATTTCATCCATCAAAAAATTTAAATAGACTTTCGAATCTAATTCATATTCATATTCATTCATTCAAAATTCACTCGCATTCATTCATTCATTCATCTACTCGTGCTTGTATTCATTCATTCAAGCGTGTATGCATTATTCCTGTAATTAACTGTCTTTCATTATCAAGAAAATAAGCAACAAGCAGACAATTTTATTGGCATATTTTTAACATTTCGTCTTAGTCAATTATTACAGGGGAGACAAATAGTATTTGTATGCGACTCTTTCTTAATATGAAATGTTTCTGTTAAAAAGAAAATATTTTCTTTAAAAAGTCGTCTGAACTCTTTTTCTCTATGCGGTGCTTTGCAACACTAAACTTTTCGATGATTGCTTGGTATTAAATTATAGCCATAACCATCTAAAGACAGTGATAAACTGATATCTTTGTTTAATATTGTTAACTCGAACTTTGGTAAAATCCATTGAAATATTTTAAAATTCATAAATTGGTAGTTGATTTCATTTTCTTCTTTCTCGTCCAAGTTATTTCGTACATCATACTCATATAGGGAAATAATGAACGTTATATTGTATTTCGAGACTGACAAACTGCACGAAGGTTGTGAATTACCCACAATGAGAAATAGGCAGTGAGTTGGACACCATCCAATTAACCATGGCAAACAGTAGATAATGAAGTTCAACAATGCTCTGTTCACAATTCTGTTGTTTGTAATTCTGCTAGGGAAAATGCATGTGTGTTCATTTGTATGTTAGTGGTTATGAGAGCACATGTGTCAAAAGGCAAGGGTCTGCAAGAAAAAAGGAGGTTAAATAATATGACATTAAAGCAACTGGAAATACCATATTTGGAAACAGCTACAAGCAAAATGCTGTTACATAAAAAAGGACTGTAATAACGAGCAGATTATTTTTTTTTAAAAACATATAAGCAAGCCTCCCTATGGGCGAATATTTTGACGTTGCTTTTATTTACTAAAAAGAGTTACTTTATATCTATCTATCTATCGTGACGTCACCAACAAGAGATTCAATTACATATTACTCGTCCTTTTGGCGACGTTAGTGTGCTTTTTTGTGACAATATACTTTCTTTTAGTGCATTACGTTTCCCTCAATATATAAGCTATGTAATAGTGCAATCAGTATGTACAGTTTGGCTATCTATAGCAAGCAATTGCTATTTTTGTGATTTTGTGGTTTGTTGTTTACTTCGCGTCGTCAATAATGGACGCATGCAATGATACAAGTGGTGCACCGACAGGTTTTCAAGCTACTGGAAGTCATGCAGTTTCTTCAAATATATCGTCTCAAAAATCATCAACTGATCAATCTAATACTGTCACATTGAATGATAAATAATCTACTGTAAGTACTGTACCGAACAAAAACTTAGCAATCGTTTGTAACGCTATAGTAGGTTTAAATTTGGAGGACGATTTACTCGGAATTGCTCAAGTTATCGGACCAGAAAATATTACTCACGCATCGAGCATTGCAGGGAGCTCGGTGTGTGTGTATATCGCTACTCCTACCTTATTGGCCAAACTGCCGGATTGAAGTGGCTTGCAGTCAATGATCATATTTTTGTTCCCTTACGAAAATATGTTCAATATGCTACGAAGGTTATTTTATCGCATGTACTGCCAGACATACCAGACACAGTTATAAGTGCAGTTTTGGCCCTCTATGGTAAAATTGTTAGACCTTTTAAGCAGATCTCTATTGGTACGCAATATCAATCACTATCGCACATAAAATCTTTTAGAAGATTAGTGTATATTTTGTTTACAAAACCTGAATCAGTTCCTGGTTCTATTCCCATTACATATGAAGGAACACATTGCACAGTCTTTATTTCTAGTGACAAAATGAAATGTTATTCGTGCAATCAAGTTGTGCATTCGAGTCGGATTTGCCAGTCAAAAGCGGACTCTTTATCAACCACCACGAGCAAGCAGCAAGTTTCTCATGGTAACAAACAAAACGAATAACAAAAGCCAGGTTCTTTATCTACTTCTGAAGCACAGTCTTACTCAGTTGTTGCAAACGCCAAGGTTAACGAAACAACTTTCCGTTTCCTGCCTCCTCCTCTTTCACTGCTAGCTAAGACCTTGAACGAAAAGACAAAACAAACAGTTTCTCCTCAAATGACGAAGTTAAGAGTCTCCTACTGTGCAAGGAAGGCAACTTATTTATTGCCTGGCCCCTACAGAGACTTCGGAGTCAAGCAAAGTTTTGTCTGCCTGTCCGACAGAAGAATTTACCACTGTTTCACAGCATGAAACACATTCTGCCTCCATTCCTTTGGATTATGTTCGTCCCCACCGTTTGCACACCCAGGGATGTCATCCCAAGAACCAAAACCTGACGATCCTATAGATTGAACTTCATATCTTAGAGTGGAGGAGTAGGGAAGAAAAGACCTAGCTCTCCCACCCCTAGGGGAAGTTCCCTTTAAAAAGATAAAACTGTAGGTTTTAGTGACGACACTTCATCCATTTGTTCGGATATCATTTTCATCCCTCAAGGACCTTGATGAGATGGAAGTAGAACGATTATATCAATATTGTGATGTATCTAACTGGACTGAGGAACAATTTCAACAATTCTTGGCTCGCAGTAAAATTAAAAAAAAACTATTGTAAAAAGTTTTCGAGTCGAACGCATGGCTTTGAGAGATACACTACAGGAAATAATTCCCAATGTTACTGATAATAACAAACACAGATAAGTATACGCTGGATGCGTATAATTAAAGCTATTGAAGATGAAAGTGTGTAAATTAGTGTTGTTAACTTTTGTGCTTCTACGTTTTATATTTCTAATCGTGGGAGTATTTTCGTTGAATACAAAAGACCTAGTATCAATGCACAGACAACTTGCTCTCAGTTACTATATACAGTGTTCTAAGGCTTCCGTTATATACGTACAAGAAACTAATTTATCTACTGCACCATTTAATTCTAAGTTAAGTGACTTTGGTTTTTGGATTTATCCACCTGTAAATGCAAGCAGAGGAACAGCTATTATGATATAAAATAAATGTTTACCTTTTTGGAATGTTTTAAGGCATACGATTAGAAGGTTATTTACGTGCGTTGATAATTCAATCTGGTGATTATACGTTTTCTCTTATCAATGTGTATATGCCGCAGGATGCAGGCATCGCTCTAATTAATGCGTTAGATACACTTTCAATCACTCAATTTAGACTTTCTTATTGTATGAGGAGACTGGAACGTAACCCTGTCTAGTATAGATCAATATAATTGTATTGAACATAAACATAGACGAGTAGAACACATGTCATTTTTTTTAGCAGAATATGATCTAGTTGATATTTTACGCTTTTATAAACCAACAGCCCGACAGTATATTTATTACGGTAAGTTTAATCATCTTCCCCGAAGTCGACTGAGCCGTTTTTATTTTTCCGGTAATTTGTCATCATTTTTTTATCTTTCCATTGTCATTCCTTCTTTTTCCGATCATAACGGAATTTTCTTTCATTTCCAACTCTTTCCTGTTTTCTCTCGAAGCTCATATTGGCGTTTCCTTAAACATTTGCTGCAGCACGCTGACTTTAATCAAACTATAATATCGTTAATTCAACATTACTACTATTTAGCAACCAGTTCAGGTAAAATTCTTAGTCTATGGGACGGGTATCAGAAATTCAAGATACAGCAAGACGTTTTACCGCAGCTCAGAAAGAAAAATAAAGGTTTTCTATCATCATCATCAAGTTATAGAAAATTATTGGCTCAACTCACTTCTTCCTGCCGGGTAACCGTGCGGTCTGCGGCGGTAGGCCAACAGCTCGAAGGTCCCGTGTTTGAGTCCCGGCTGGGGCATGGGTGTGGATTTTAACTAGGTGTAAAGAGCAGAATCGTGACGGGACGAAGTCCAAAGTTACTAGACTGTCCCATATAAGATTCAAGTTTACCAAAGTTTATAATTTCTTCCTCTCCTACGACTACGCATACGTAGTCTAAAATTACAAGAATTTGATTTTCAACAAACACACGAATGGTTGCTATCGAAAAAATGTAGTATCAGATGAATTTAATACCAACTCTGAGCAATTTTCCCAAACAATTAAAACTAGAAAGGATGCCCATACTATTCAAAGTTTACGAGTAAATGGATGCATGACTACAGACCCTACTCAAATTAGACAAGAAGTTGGTAATTATTATCAAACATTATATGCTCCAGTTGAAACGTCTTTCTCAAATTTCTATCTTTGGAACTCCTTACCTTCCCTTTCTCCATTGGCCTTAGATCAGTGCGATGCTGTTATTATACAGGAAGAGTTAAAAGTTGCGGTGTCTCAAGTTCGTTACAATAAAGCTAGCGGGCTAGATGGTTTGACAGCAGAAGTTTTTCAGCATTTTTGGATACACCTATCTCCTCTTTATCTTCTAACATTTCAAGCATCCCTTAGCTCAGGACATCTCCCTTCATCCATGTACCAATCAGTTATTATTCTATTACCTAAAAAAGGTGATTCTGCATACCTAAAAATGTTACGTTCCATTTCTCTTTTGCCTGTTGATTATAAAATTTTGGGTAAAGTTATGGTTATCGGCTTCGCTTCGTTTTACCTAAAATTGTTTTGCCCTCGCAAAGTTATTGCATTACTGGTCGTACGATTTTCGATAATTTACACACTATACGTGATACCATACATTATGCAAATACACTGAACTCACCTTTATGGGAAGTTACACTTGATCAGCAAAATGCTTTTGATATGTTGAGTCATCGTTATCTTTCTCATGTACTCCAGACGTACGGTTTTGGCCCATATTTTATTCAGTTATTTACTTTGTTGTATACTAAAGCTCAAAGTTTAGTTCGAATAGGCGCACATCTCACTGCACCTTTTATTTGTTAACGCCTTGTTTGTTGAGACAAGGCGATCCATTTTCCGCACCGCTTTTCTCACTATCCTTGACCCTTTTCTACGACTTTGTGAACATCGTCTTTCTCCTCAACTCTACCAACTGGGGATGCTCATTTAATTTCTTCACCTTATGTTGATGATTGTAGTTTTTACATTAGCAAAACGAGGGATTTCAACAGCTTTATGATGTTTTCCAAGTTTATAGTGGAGCCTCCGGATCCATTTGAAATTCTGACAAATCAACAGGTCTTTTCTGTGGGGCCCGGAAAGCAGGTCGGATATATCTCTGAACTTTTTGTGGTCCAATAAAGGAGGAAAATTCTTAGGAGTCTTTTTGGGCAATGACCCTGAGTGGGAAAGTCATAATTAGGCCCAACTTCTCACAGATATAAACCACATTCTATCGAGATAGACTCGTTTTTTTCCCTTCCTTATCTTATCGTGGCCGTGCCCTGCTCTCCAACTAATTTGTGGTTCCCTACAAAATCACCGTTTCATTGTGCTCTCGCCTCCTTCCACTTTCGTTTCTACAGTTATACATCGTCTGCAGTCTTTTGTCTAAAATGGCCATCATTGGCACAAAATTCTTACATGTTTCTATACGAGTCGGAGGTTTAGGCCTACAGCATTTGCCGAGTCGGTTACATACTCATCGATTGTAGCTTATTAACTCGTATCTACATGGAACTTTATCATCCGCTGTACGACAGCTTAGAGAATTTTTCTTTTCACAACTTTTTGATTTACAGGGTATTTCCTTCTTTTTGTCTGACATATTTCCTCCTCAATTACTTACAAATAACTTTTGTAATAGTTGTGTAGAAAGATGGATGCTTTTCAAACCTCACGTTCAGTATCAGCAATTGTCCATGAATTATCACAGAAAACTTCCTGTATTATATATCTCTGTATTAAATTCATTTCTACAGATGTCGCTAATTCATTTCTCTCTCCTGATTTTCTGTGTCGAATTAATTTTCACGTTTTAGGACAGTTAATGTATATGTAACATTTTCATATCTTCTTGGCCAGACTTAAACACAAAAGTACTGATTTGATATCGAGGGCTCGTAGGCAACCAGTTTTGTACCTCATCCCTTTCACATATGTTGCCTCTTAGTTCCCCTTAAAGAGAAAACAGCTTACTCTTGCCTTTCTTTCTCTTCTCATGCCAACACAAGCTCAACCTACTTCATTATATGTTATACCTACATCAAAACCTAGCTCCGTTGAAGTTGGAATCCCGATATCGAACCCGCCAATGAAACTTGGCTCAAGTTTTGTGCTACTTTTGTGCCATTAATAAAATGTTTTGTGTTCGCGTCTGAAAAGTTATAAGCAATTCTGTTTTCGAATTGCAAGTTCATGTCTCTCCTCGACTTTTGAATTTCAACTTCGAAACCAATCTATAATTTTGTGCTACTTTTGTGCTTTTTTGTGCCATCAATAAAAAGTTTTTGTGCTCGCGTCTCAAAAAAGTTATAAGCAATTCTTTTTCCGGATTCCAACTTCATGTCTCTCCCCGACTTTCGAATTTCAACTTCAAAACAAACCTATAATTTTTTGCTACCTTTGTGCAGTTTTGTACCATCAATAAAATGTTTTGTGCTAGCGTCTAAAAAAGTATAAGGAATTCTTTTTTTGAATTACAACTTCACGTCTCTCCCTGACTATCGAATTTAAACTTCGAATCCACCCTATAATTTTGTGCTACTTTTGTGCCATCAATAAAAATGTTGTGCTCGCGTCTAAAGAAAGTTATAAGAAATTATTTTTCCGGATTACAACTTCACGTCTCTCCTCGACTTTCGAATTCCAATCTAGAAACCACTTTTGTACCTTATTGTGCCATCAATAAAAGTTTTATGCTCGAGTCAAAAAAAAAATTATAAACAATTCTTTTTTCGAATTCCAACTTCACGTCTCTTCCCGACTTTCGAATTTCAACTTCGAAACCACCCTATAATTTTGTGCTTTTTTGTGCCATCAATAAAATGTTTTGTGCTCGCGTCTAAAAAAAGTTATAAGCAATCCCATCTTTTCTGTACTACTCCTCTTCGGTAACAAAAATAAAATGCTTCTATCTCTTTAATACCCGCTGCAATTATCAACAAGCAGCACTCAAAATCTTTGGCAACAACTACGCAGTTCCCATCAGTCGTTTTCAGAAACGTTCTTCTGTTAAATAAAATCTTCTTCTTCGTGGAGAGAAGTGAAGTTGAAATCCGGAAAAAAAATTGCTTATAACTTTTTTGAGACCCGAGCACAAAACTTTTTACTGATGGCACAAAATTATAGGGTGGTTTCGAAGTTGAAATCGAAAGTCGAGGAGAGACGTGAAGTTGCAATCCGGAAAAAAATGCTTACATCTTTTTTTTTAGACGCGAGCACAAAATTTTAAATTGATGGCACAAAAAAGCACAAAA
>JAGDQP010023254.1:0-14981 GCA_022664845.1 Lepisma saccharinum
TAAAATGGCAACTCTAGCTGTATCTGAAACTTAATAATAAATAAATAGGAATACTCTCGGGTGACGGTAGCGCAGTTGGTAGAGCGTTACCTTTGCCTTCCGGAGGTTTTGGGTTCGATACCAACGGTTGAAGGGTTTTCCCTCACTCGTTCCAGATGAGACGGTACCTTCAACTTAAGACCTGGCCGAAGAACCCCAGCCCGACCTGAACCATAGATCCCTAAAGGGCATAAATACAAATTCAGTTAATGATATTAATCCCCAAATACATATATATTAAAGCGGAACTTGCGAAGGATTGAGTGGGGGAAAATACTGGAACTGATCCCTTACGATTTGTGTTATTTGGGTGACAATATAAAGGATTGCTATGCGTTCATGTCTGAAAGTGGTGCAAACCCAATACGACCACCATGCAAGATGACTATTTTCAACTATGAAATTGTTACAAAAAACAACAAACATTTATTTTTTGTAAAAGGGTTCAGAAAGATCTAAACTACCAAAAGATATAACTAAATGTTTTAAATTTACGTTGTTTTTACAATTTATTAGATTCTGTGCATCATAAAGTTACTTGAAAGCGCCGAATTTTTGTATTTTTTCGTTATAATTAACTGTTAAATTTTTACCGAAACTGCTCTGTTTCAATTTCAATCCTTTGGGTGCCCTGTGTAGAAAATGTCTTCAAATCTGAAACCAATATGGCGGATAACATCCAATATGGTCACCATATAATCTGATTATTTGCACATTTCTTTACGTAGCTATAAACGATTAATGAGATAGGAATCATTCGTGTCTTAAAAAGTTTACAAAAGTACTTAAAATACCAAATGATATGTAGATTCTAATATTATCTTGGGGATTTTTACACAAGTTATCAGTTCACTTTACGTTGAAATGATTTTTAAATCACCGTATTGCATCCTCTATCGCATAAAATTAAGAAATTAAAGGGAAAATTCATTTTTCTGCACTTCAAATTACCCATAATACTCAACTCTTACAAATAACTCACTACTGTGCTGTTTTTCGTGTACCGTAATTGAAAGGTTGATACATCGAATATTTTAAATGACAAAAATTTACATTTTACAAAAGAGGCAAAAGGACCGTCTGGACTATGTTTTTTTTTCTTTCAGAAAACTAAAATTTGTAATTGGCACTTGGAACAACCTTGGCTTATATGCTTATATTTATATTGGTCTGGAACGGTGCGTGTCCACCTAACATCCTGATGCAATTGGGGAGCTGCTCTCAATAAAAGACAGTTGCGACCACAGTTGAGAGCTTCGGCTCTCCTCTCCCAACACGTCTGGTCATCGTGCTGAGCGTACGACCCTGACATCTGGACATAAATTATATGTGTTTGAAAATAAGGTATTGAGAAAGGTATACGGGTCGAAACGGAACGAGCTAACCGGAGAATGGAGGAGACTGCGTAATGAAGAACTGCACAGACTGTATGATCCACCCGACATTATAAGAATAATGAAATCACAAATGCTAAGATGGGCAGGACACGAAGCTCCGCTGGGGAAAAAAGAAGACTATATTCCCATCTTGATTGGAAAGCCGGAGGAAAAGAGGTTCTTGGGAAGACTGAGACGTCGTTGGGATGACAATATTAGAAGAGATCTTCGAGAAGTAGATGTTGAAGATGAAAACTGGCTTGATGTTGCCCAGGATAGAATCCAATGGCGAACGTTTGTTTCTTCGGTGATGAACTTGCAAGTTCCATAAGGCACAGAGTTAGTTAGTTAAATATATACAAGCGACTATCAATAAGTTTTTGACCTCACATGGAAGCAGTTGAGATGGGCGTTTGAAACTGATACATGTTAAATGTCCTTTTCTACACAGAGAAAAAACAGTTTGGTAATTAAAACCAACTATGTGCTTGATATACAGCGGACCAAATGTTTTCGGTAATCACCACTGAAAAATTTAGTCAAAATTAGTCAAAGCACTAGGCATGTGAACTTTGCAAAAAAGAAGTATTCAGTATGCTGGCCGATATTTAAACTTGGGCGGCTCGATTTGTAGTCAGACATGCTACCACCAGAGCCACGATGACTCTCATACTATTTTGGGTATTAAATGTAATTATACCTAAATTTTATTGTTTTCTGCCTCCACTTGTGAACTTCATTACCGCAGACTAATAATATGAATATTAGAGTGGTCGAAGTCACAGTATAAAAATCAGGTATAATTATAAACATATTGAAACGAAATTAAAGGTAAAATTAGCTCTTTGCACAAATACAAATAATCTTTATTTAAAAAGAAGACGACGTTTATTAATAGCGAAATGATTGTCTTCCTATAAGAATTACATCAGAACAACTTCAATACAACCACGATAATTCATTATTGATAAGGTTCTCATCAAACAGGAAAAGACAAGGGAAAAAAATAACAAAGAACTATTTTGAAACGTGCTTCCTACAAGGTTAAAAACAATGACAGTTCCACCGTAAAATGGGCAAACAAGATTCCTTCTCAGCTGGAGGTGACAACAACACATTAGATGAAAAAATCAAAGAATTCTTCTGTTATAGGCACGAAAGTATTTCCAGAACATGAACTACCAACGTTTATAATTCTTAATTAATATGAATCTTCTCATAGACGTATCTTCAGAAATATTTCATGGTCAAAACAAGTATTAGAAAATATGTGTAATATCCAGGAGACGTGACTACCAGAAGGACACAAATAAAATAATTCTCATCCCTTCTCATTCCTCTTTGACCTAAGACCTTTCTTCAAATCATGTTCCCAAAATTCCATTCATATTTTGTAATTACCTTCCTGTCACCTATTGGAACTCAAGGATCCTCAGACTTACAGTAAGAACCATTCCTACAGCCCATCTACTCACATTAACATCTATAGCTCATTCTGAGAAAGGCACGAAAATCAAAATTCAATTAAACCAGATAGAACTTAGTCTCGAGAGGCCAGTTTTGACTTCTTGATCTACCAGTTAACATCGTCAAGAGTCTTTGTTCATAGTTTTATTACAAGTGAAAGTGTTTAGTTTGAAATAGCCGTTTTGACTTTGTGTTACAAATCGAACTTAAACTTCTAAAAGTCGAATGATAGACATTTCGAATACAAACTTTAGTATACGCATAATTCATCGCAAGATGAAGAAAGGGAAAATATATTCTGTGTAAAGTAGTAAGATTCGTCGTTTTACAGAGTGAAAGAACTCAAAAGACATGGACTCGTATTTAAGTTATCATCTCGGTCTTCGTCCCGTGAAAAGGAAAATAGTGGTTTGAAACAGAGACATCATATGGCTGTAACAACAGGTATGTGCAAGGGCCCTTTTCAGTTCAGTGATTCAAGATCAGTCTAATCCAATTTAGTAGAAAAGATCGTTGTCGGAGAATACTTTATGTTTGCTTATATTCAATAATCAATCAGTAGAATATTCCAAGTTTAAATATTCCTTATTATCCATTATTATTCAATTACATCGTTGTTATTCATTAACCGTTTCTTATATTCAATAAACAGTAAAATACAGTTTATCTCCCGTTCTTTATCCAGAGCAGAAAAGCATCCTTTAGTTAGTAAGAAAAGTGTTTCTATGTGTATTATAGGTTACAGGTAAGCTTCTGTTTTCACGTAAAATGTAAAAGAAGTGTACAATTCGCGATCATGTTCGTAAGGATCAAGGATGTCGACCACGACGAGCTGCGCCCGCCTTCCAACTAAAGCACCTTAAATGCCATAAAACGAATACGTATTGAACATGAAAATATGACATTAACACCACAAAACTAGGTACGGTCGACAGATACACTATATATATAAATATATTGTTATCCACGATATGGTATGGATTCCTGGAACAAAAGCAGTAGATGTTACAACTTACAGTGCCCAAATAATTTGCTTTCGCCCTACGAAATACTAACTCTAAAGAATGGATCTAGCTACATTGCTTGTTTAGTAAACAAGCAAACAAGGAACAAACAGTCTGATATATCGTAAAAGTCTGCTTTAATAACAGCAACAACAACGACAGACCGATCAGGCCCGGGTTCAAATATCGGCCAGGATACTGGATACTTTTTTTTAAGAGTTCACATGCTTGGCGCTCTGACTAATTTTGATAATCATGGCTAAATTTTTCAGTGGTGATTATTAAAATCATTTGGTCCGCTGTATATCAACTAAATAGTTTGTTTTCATTACCAAACTGTTTTTTCTGTGTAGTCGTAGTGCAAAATGACATTTTTCAAGCAAACTTTCAACGTCCAGAGCCCTTCTTTGTAGAGTGTCTCATATTGGCTTGTAAAGCACGATTCCACAGTAAAAGTGACCTCAGCATCCGAAGAAAAACTCATTCCTTTCAGCGACTACTTCATTTTTGAAAGCAAGAGGAAGTGTGACAGCGTATGGTCAGGTGAATATGGCGGATGGAGAAGTAACTAGTTGCCGCGGCGTGGCATAAGAATTTACGGTTGCCTGATCTTTGTGCACGGGAGCATTGTCAACTTACAGACCTTTGGTTAGTTTTCCATGATGCTTTTCCTTCAGAGCGTCACAAAGTATTTCCACTAAACATCTGCATTATTTTCTAGTCTAAGCATAACCATAAGTAAGATAGGTATAATCATAAAGTGAGGATTACGCGCTTTCAACCCCAGAAAACTGAAAGCATGAAGGGTATTTTTAGTGTGCGAATTAGGTTATCTTTCCGGGGTGGGTGGGGGATAAAGTACTTGATATTGTTTACTTATAACTTAACTTACTGGAATATCATTGACAAAACCTTTAATGATATTATGATAATTTGGGGTCTAAGATTCAACTTGTCCTCGTTATGAGAATATGATAGTACAAATTTCCGTGCTCAACTTCACACTATCCCTTGCAGACAGAGAAATTGAGTTTCTGCCGAGATTCAGCCCTGTATGATTTACTGTAACCTTACCTTAGAGACTGTAAACTGTTTCCGTTCTCTCTACAATGAATAATTATTTAGTCACAGTTCCCTTTGTTAAAAGATTGGCAACACTTTCGATATCCTCAGGATATGAACTTTGAAATATAAGATGTACTGGAATTTGCACGTAATAATCAGCCTTAAATATAGTCGGTACTCTTTCTTCTGTCCAATATACGTTAAGGCTTAATGTGAAACACAGGACGATAAAGGAGCACACCTCTATGAAAGCTACGTACCGCTTGACTGTATATGCTAGGCAGATTTTGAAGGGTATTCTTCTTTGTAAGGCAACACTCTGGCAAGTCACTCCGAATAGATGACTCACTTACTCGTAAATAGATGACACCTTCCTGCCATGCCTATTCTCGCTAGCGAAAGGCTAATTTTAAAACTATTGAGAAGTGCAGAAGTACATATGAACGGAATCTATTCTAGACTTTCACTGCTGTTAGCGATTGAGAGGTGCAAATGAATATAAAGTTCATAAATTAACTATCAGGGCTCCTACAGGTTTTGTCCTCCAGAGACCAGAATACTCTGACTTTTCCATGACTCTTGCGACAGCCCGAATCATTTCTCAGACCATAGCCTAGCAGCCGAGTGCTATTTTTGATACGGCTTTGGGCTGTTTTGGTTTTTATTTTTTCTAAAAATTCCATACATTTAAAGGAAAGTATTCAAATTCCTCCCACATTTTTATGCTCATAAAATTTATTATGATTCTCATAACAAGAATATGCGTATTGAATCAACTACTAAAAACGTTAAAGTAGAAATATTATGACTCGATAATAATTTCATCAACACAGCACGAGAAATAATGTATTTTCGGAAACAAGACAAAAATGTTTTTTTTTTAATAAAATGGGTCCAAATTTTGACCATTGCCTTCTGTCACATAAACCGCAACAATGACTGAAACATAAAAAAAAATGCTTACAACATAAAGTGGAATACTATGAACAATTACAGTAGATCTACAGTTATACATAAAAATACGAGTGTCATTTTTCTAAACTAAATAAAAGACTGTAAATAGAAAAAAAACTCTGATTCATTGTAAGTTCTAAACACGAAATCTGGAAAAGATGTAAATTTTATCTTTAAATCGTTCTCTATAGTTATTGCAGCCAAATATCGCAAGGAAAAAGTCGATATTTTGCTTCCCTACCAACACAGTTTTCATAGAACCAAATGTGACATTTTCTACGTTCAACCCACTTTTCATCCTTGTTTTATTGTAAGTACAGTCTTTCATTAATGGTACACTCTGTCGAATAAGTGATAAATTGGGTGCTTGTTGATGTATAACTACAGTGGTCATCTCCTTTGCCATCTCTCTTTGATAAATAAAGTCCTTTAGCTTTGCTTCTACGAAGTTGCTTATTTGCCCCTTTTTCATATTTCTCTCGCACTATTAGATGAGACAATTCATTGTCAAATAGCAAATATATTACGCAGGTTTTCACTGAATTGCAATTTGTTCTCTGCTGTTCTAAACAAATTCACTTTCTTCATGTTCTACAATGCATCGTGTTAAATTTAGGAATTGGAAATGTCCATCAGGTAGATGAAATTAGGACTCTCCTGACACTTTAAAATGTGATTCTCCCCACACCAGAGTGAAGCTTTCCCCCACCAAACGTATCAATGTATGATATAGCTTAATTAGCATTCACCAAGCACGCTTATAGTTACTACTATAAAGCTTACAGTTTCTGAAGCTCTTAGACAACGTGGGAAACACTACAAAACTCCAAAAAGGAGAAAATCTACAAACCACGAGATACACCACACCCTTCAAATCTTCATAGTTTACTGTTCGCGCGTTATTTCGGACGTAACGATCGACTCCAACAATTTCGAACTCATACTAACTGAGAAACAAGTGTGGGCGAAATTAGGCTGATAGGCGAAATTTGGTTACTCTCCTCTGTTGTATGATCAACTTTTACTGTGCTCAGTGATGTCGTCATGTAACTTTTCCGAAGTACACCAGTAATAAAAGCTTTGTCTACACACAACATATTTTTAGATGTGTATTTTTTACATTAATTTGATATCTAGAGCTCAAAATCATACCAGTCTCATTGTAATTTCGTTAAAAAAAGCTATAGCGTGTTAGAGGGGGGAAAATAATATCCCGCCCTGAGGTAGAGAATTCTAGTTAGCAGCCATGGATATATACATTTCAGAGGGGGGATTATCTCCCCTTTCCCGTCCGAAATTCGCACCCTGTGTGTTTTTTTAAAAAGCTGCACGTGGGCCTTTCTCTGGGGGTGGATAATTCCTCTGTTACCCCATGACTTTAGTTTCTGGGTCATAGCGATATCTCCAACATTCGTCCATAGTTACAAGACTGTCGAAAACATCGCTCTCATTGGCTGCACAGAGGTCCAACACTTTGGATGCACAATCGACTCGTTTCTGTTGCTGAAAAAGGGTGAGGAACTTGGGAACCGATGGGACAGAGACTGGATAGACGCAGGTCGTCACGCAAGGTGGTGGATACGGACCTATAGAACATAATCACTTCATTCACAATAGTAGAGTTGGTCCATTCGTCTGTTCTCCATCTTCAACCTTTCGACTTTCCAAATCATGCCGTCAGTAATCGCTAAACACGGTCTGCCTTCCTGGGTTCGTCCTCCAGACTCATGCGTCTACATTTCAGCTGTCTCTTCCACTTTTCACCTTAAGCAGTAAACATCGCCTTAGATTTCATTCCCTTCAAGGGAAGGAGCTTTATCAATGCGCAATATCCACTTTTAGCAAAAGGACACTTTTACTCATTTGGGACAGCGTAACTTCAAACCTCTTCAGCTTAGAAAGATAAAAATATTATACAATAATATATCAAGACATGGGAACATATCTTGTATAAGTTTAATACATATAGCTAAACTCCGTCCATGCGAGGGCAAAATCTTGTGTTTGTGTGTGTTTTTTAAAAAAGTGAACTATTTCGCTGCAACTTAGAATCAATTCCTTTGATTTCCTTTTTTATGTAATTAGAGGTGATTAATTTCTAACGATTTCGCAACTCATAAATTGTTATTCCTGATACACACGCTCTAACTCACATGCTCTCCTGTACAGAGAGAGAGAGAGAGAGAAGGGTGAGGGAGGAAGACATTCCTAACATGATATACAATTATATTGATTGTTCATGTCTTTCTTCCGGTACGAAGGTAGATGACCCAGAAAAATCACGCAAGCTTAAAGCTTATTAGAAAGTCCGTAGGCTATCGTCTTTATGTTGATGGAATGTTCTTTTATTTGTCCCTTATATTGTGACTTGGCAGCTGTCCCCTTCTCTTTCTGATATTATCAGTACACCTAGCTACGACAATAATTCCGAAATAGCCATTCAAAGTAATACTTTCTTTTTTAAAAAAGAAAAGAAATGATTGACTGGGACAATCACATTGATTCTTTTACATGAAAGACGTCTCAAAAGTGCCAAACAATCCTTCCATTACTTTCTTATAATTGAAGTCAAAAATCCCATTTATAAAAAGAAATGAAACCAGCTGGTGAAGTTGAAGTGATAAATGAAAGTTCTTCCATATCAGAAATGGTTTTCTCTAATCCTGATTCTTGTGTGTAAGATGTTATTAACCTTTTTTTTTTCTTTTTTACATTTTAAAAAAAAGTGATTTAGTTTTCTTTTTCTTTGTATATTCGTGAACTTGAACTGTTATAAAAAAATGTATATTATTGATTAACCATTTCTACAGTGCCAGTTGGTGCCGTGAATACGTGCAAGATCTTTTGAGTTGAGAGTAGAAAACAAATTAACAGTTTTCTTTCTTTTGCTTTTCAGCGCCCAAGAATACGTTGACGACGAACACAAAAACGTGTAGCAACATCTGACGTTTTTTGTCGCTGCTGCTCAGTTTCCAGCAGGTAAGTGAATAGAATCTATATGTGTTTCATAATTCACAGCAGAAAAATAACTTTTAAAATTATATTTGAATCACAGTTACTCTAGTACACTGAAGTAAAGCATATCTTTTAGCCTCGTCATTTCCGCGCGCTCTGATGACAGTCTTAAACATGAAAAGCTTTATTTTTCTGTACAAGTATCTTTAAGCCAACGAGATCAACGCTATCCATTTAGTTCATAGAACTCTTAATATTAAAGACCATTTTTTAAACGTTTTCCTACAGTGAAGAATATACAGTGCTATAATAAACACATTGTTGTATGTATTGGACAAGATATTTTTATAGTTCTCTTGAGTACATTTATCTGAGAAGTAAAACAAACATAACAACAACAATAAAACCTCTGGATTAAGAGACTTACACCTACGGTACTTTCGAAGGTAGGGACGAGCTTAAGAGGAATTTAAGCGCTTAAACATGAAGGCGTGAATATGATATAATTTACAGGAAGCAATAATTTAGCTATGGAGTCAAAATACTAATTTAAGCCTTCCTCGTTGATCCTACTTCGGTAAAATGCATAATTGGCAGGATATAGAAGCCATAACTACTAATTAAGATGCGATCAAAAATAATTATTAATGTCTCTCACGTGGCGGATGAGGGAGCCTCAGATGAAACGTTGGATCTCTGGCCATTGAGGGTTGCTGTTTATTTCGGTCTTTCTCTCGTTCACGGGACAGTTCTACATCAAGAACTCTCTCTCTCTCTCTCTCTCTCACGGGCTTGCCATAGTGCTGTTACCGCCCATTAAATTCATTTTATCTTCTCTCTCTCTCACTCAATCACTCTATCTATCTCTAATTCTTTCATCCTACAACTCAGGTGGTTAACTGATTTCACTCGTCGCAATGCAATTAAGAAGTTCCGGGTTCGATCCTAAATTTAAACTGTAAGTTCCATCCTTAGGACGTCGTCTCCGTTTCTTAATAGAGTCATTTGGGGGAAAGCTACTTTAAGGAAAGTTCTAACACAACATTAAAGCAATCAGAGCGAAGTTGAGGAGGAAACACTGACTATTGATATTCTACGTTCTTATGTGAGGAGACTTTTGATATATGTCACTTACACGTCAGCGAGCACGTAAGAACTAATCAGGGGAAGTGTAAGTAGTATCTCCAACCCATATGTGGAAATTGTGTTACTTAGACGCATGTAGTGTAACATATTGTGAAGAATATCACTTTATTATAAGCAGCATTAGCAATCAAAATGCATGCCAACATTTCCCAGCTACATAACTTACAAATTTATTAGCTTGGTGACACTTAGGTTGCCAGGAAAGGCATTCAAAGGCAATTCAACTTAAATGTCACCTCGTCCGATCACCATATACTGTCTAAAATATTCGGGATATCGCGAATCCTACCAAGAAATCCTATCGCAAATTCCAACCGTTGATTTGTATGTTCATTATGGGTCCCATGTAACAACCAAGGATGTAGGGCCAGAAATTCATGCTCTTCGTTAGGTTATGGGCACTTTCAGGAGAAACGTTCATTTCTGCAGACAGGTCACGGGTTGATTTTTCTAAACTTGTTTCCACATTAACCAATAATAAACGCTCTACGTTTTCGTCTGTTGTTGCTATGTTTGGACGAGCATCGCATACAGAACAGACAGCCTCAGACTTCTTCACAATAGGGTTGATGTTTCTGGCGAATACCGTATTCAGCACTTAAATGACTTGAGTCTGTAGCAATGGGTCCACATTGATAATACATCCTCACAGCTGCAATGTGTTGTTCTTTGCTAAGTCCGTGGTTAGCTGAAACGAAACATAGCAATAAGTATGACTTTCTACGTTCGCTCTTCTGGTACTCTATAACATTCAATATTCTATCACGCTCAGCAGTTATACAAAATAATACTAACCATTATACACGTGACACTGCTTATAGAATAGAAGTAGAATTCGGATGTAACTTTTTACACACCCTGTATATCTTGTACCTTATATGTAGAAGATGCACTCAAACTTCTTTAATTTTATATACCACTTTCACCCCTTTGATTTCGAACCCTTCAAATAAAGTTCTGGTCGCATTTGATACCACGAAAATTCGTAAAATCAATTGTTACACCTTTATATGAACAATTTATATGTCCTTTTAATCCTTACTCAACCTTCCGGGTCTTTCTTTTAATTCTTCTGTGGAGAAAACTGGAGAAAAAAGAATTAGAAATTAAATTAGTTAGAACATTGTTCAGGTTGAAATTATACCTATAATGAAGGATGAAATGAAAGTATAGTTAAAGTGAAGGGATGAAACCGGATACAAGTTATAGACGATATTAAAGAAGATAAAATGTACTCTACAATAAAATGTAAATCACAAAGGAAAGAGACTATGAAAGGAGCAAAACTAAATTTTAAGCACTACCAAAAAGTGAATTGCTATTTCCTCTACCTCTTTACAGGACAAAGCTTTGTCGAAAGAAAATAATCTACCTACATAATTTAATTACATACTTCTTTTATATTAATTGTCCACGATACCAACAAAATAAGCCTCCAAAATCACGAATATTGTATGTTTTATTAGCTAAATTATTTTTGGATTCTCATTAATAAAAAGAAGATAATCATGTTGCATTTGCTTTCGTACGACCACGCACTAATTAGCCAAAGAATATGAAACGTAGGAGTTCATACAAATACTTCTGAAAAGAATATACACAACTGTGGTTAGTTCTATTTTTACGTATTTTCCATACGGCTATTGTTTCCGTTCCCCGAACGAATTATATACCTTTGTATGAGCCAGTAGCTTCTCTACAAAAGAGGATGATGCCACTATCCCCAGGGACTCCACAGAGAAAATAGGATTCTGTGAAAGACAGTTGTAATTTATGTATCCTCCCTCCTGCGTCCCTGAATATCTTTGGAACAACATGCAAAAGAGACAAAGAGATAGAGGAAGAAGCAGAGACCATGGTTCTTATTGGCTGGTGAGTCTACAGGACTTCCGAATGTATTTATATATGGTAACAACATTGGTTGCTAATGTGTATAAGAAAGTCGGACCTCCGTACAAATATGCTTGATATATCGATAAATTCGGAAACAACTATAAATATTGTGGTTCCTGGCTAATTTCCTATATTCTACATATTTTTTACCCATGAATACAACGATATTAAAATGTTAAAGGAACCGAAAATTTTCATTTTTAATTTTTCAGAGATGCTTTGAGTTTAGCAGTTTAGTTAGTGTATTTAGAGGCCAAGTAACATTTGTCTCAAAATAATTTTCTGTTCGTGAAATTGAATATCTAATTGATATGAAGCTTCACCCTCAAATTCCAACCAATTCATGATTTATTGAAGTAAGGCGTTGGGCAGATAAACTTTTTCTAACGGTAACGGTGGGACTAATCTCTAAATCAAGTAGAACGTTCAATTTTCTGTAATAATGAAATCTGCAGGTTTTAATGGTGTAGGACTTCTGAGGTAGGATAAGCGGCTTTCACTCCTTTGGTTTCACATCTACACTATTTTCGTAAACAATCTGCTAGTTGCTCCAAAGATCCTTGACAGGAACACTTTCATGAACATTGCGCTTCCTAGCTCGAATGGCTCCAAGCTATGAAAGACCCAGGACATGTTTTCACTAGTCTACAAGATGGCGGCAGAGTGCTATCAAAAAGCATTCAGCTTAATCTTGTCGCGCTAATATATAATAAACCTTAGAAATAAACCGATTTACCCCGTGACCTGAATTCCACCGATGTACCTTAAATAGTAATTATAAGTGTTAACAATCCACATGAAGGGGTGAAAAATTGACGTATGAAAAACATGCTTTCAAGATATAAAAGAAGTGCATTTGTTGAAGGAAAATTGTACAGGGTCCGACAAAAACAACTCCTTAGATTTAAACAAATGTGTAAGGAAGAATTAGCATGGGAGTATATTGAAATATACACCGATGTAATCAGGAAAGAATGCCGTTTTATCTCAGGCACACAAATGATAATTTTTGTAAGTACACGATTTCTTTAATATTTCTCATGTAACAAAAATCTCTGACTTATTTTGTCTACTGTTACTTCATGCCACAGTGTCACCCCAAAAACTTTGTACATTACGGGAGTAGAACGCCATCATCATCGCAGAAATTACTGGGGGAGTGACACAACGCATGCGCAAGCTTCATAGCAAGGCTTCGAAATTGTTTCAGAAATGATTACTTCCCTTTTCTGATATTCTGTTCAGTTCATTAGTGACTAGAGCTCGTCATTGTAGCGATGAGTGTGTCAAACTGTGAAAATGAAATTGAAAATAATGCACAAATAATTATGTGAGATTCTATGACTTGCTCATGAGAAATGCTAGCGTTGCTCTCTATTTACAGAAACGATGATTGTGTGTCATAAAATGACATTCCTTACCAGTTACTTCAGTAAATATTTCAACCTTCTACAATGGTTGTACATTACACGAAATAGTCTATGCATCAGATATTGGAACCCTTCTCTTTAAAAGTCTGTAATGTTTTCTATTAAATATTTACCTTCATTTATACTTATAAATTGCACCTTAACCTCATAGTTAGAAAGTTTTTTCCGTCTTTTCCTTTAAATGGTCGAAAGCGTGCTATACAACAGTTAAATATACTTCATTACCACTTGAAAAATCGGTGAAAACGTATCTATTATTTAATCTTCAAAAAGAAGATAAAAAAGTAAAAAAAATGGCAACTTTTTTCACTTTCTAGTTTCCGAGGAACTTGCAAAATATACATATTGGAAAGAAAAATTCAAACTTTTTTTTTCCTTGTCGGAAATGTAATGACTGAACTAGGTGGAAAAGTTTAAGGGTGGAAGGGGGAAAGATGGGTGCTTCTGCTGGTTCTACTGCTTAAGATGCGCACAGATAAATGCCAAAAGTTTTACGATCTTATGGAGGTGATGTGCCAAAGTTAGAAGTTCCCACATTAAAAACGGAGGGAAAACTCGGGGATCGAGTTCGGATAAATGGGAGATCTGCGCAATGCAGGCGCCATCAATAACCTCTCCTCACCAGAAGCAGCCAGCCAGTACACTTCCACGAAGAAGTCATCGTTTGGAAACAGTGCGATGAAGAAGAAAAAAGAATATCAAAAGGGGAACAAAAACAGCAGATTTCTAAAATTCGGTCATAACTATATATATATATATATATATATTTATATATATCACAAAACACAGTCTTTTCGTATTAGGAAATGTTCAACCCGTTTCCAAAAATCATTGTAACTGGAAGCAATAGACGGTTATAGATGACTTAATGCATAGTGTTTGCGTTGATATTTCGTAAAGATCCCAAGGAACATTACTTAACTTTACGACTATCACAGAACCTTTTTAGAGCCATTGACCTCACGACCCAATTCGGATGTTGTTTACGTCTTATCGAGTAAATACGTCAGTGGAAGGGGAAAGGCTAAGAAGATCCAAACTTATCTACAACTTTATTATTTTAGTAAAACAAAAGGTATGGATTAAGAGACGAGAAACTGTTTGTCTCGTTTGTAGACACGAGAAACAAACAAGAAATTTTAATTTTGGAGGAGGGAGGGGTAGGTAAATTCAGTTTATCCTAAAATATTAGGTTACCCGTAAAGCATTCTTGTTTTTGTAGTAGGCTAACTACTCAGGATAACTTATCACTTTAAATTGAGTGTGTTGCAAATTGAAATTGTAATATATTCCAGTAAATACCATAATAATACTTGCTATTATTATTATTTATTTATTTATTGCTTGAATTTTAGTCCAGTCAAGGAATGGTTTTTAGACAGACTTTTGTGCGCGCTTTTTTTGATATTTGGAATGTACTCGAAGGTGCTTGGAGATGAATATACCAAAAGTCTCGTACCTTCTAAACCGTTATATTGAGCGCAATCGTGCACAGAAATGAAGTTGAAGTTGTAGAGGATAAACTTATCTTCAGTTTGATATACAAACAAGTAAACTCCGCCCGTGGTATCAAAAGTTATAACGATTAGCCCAATTCCGATAAACAAGGAAATTGTCTCCGGTGGGACATGAAAATCGGCATGAAACTTCCA